>JAGDYQ010000107.1:1583770-1626270 GCA_021962125.1 Bulinus truncatus | reverse complement strand
TAAAAAAAAAAGAAACCGTGGAAGAGGGCTTAGGTTCCAGTGTCAGAGTGTGAGATACTATATCCAATTTTGTCCATATATATATATATATATATATATATATATATATATATATATATATATAGAGAGAGAGAGAGAGAGAGAGAGAGAGAGAGAGAGAGAGACAAACAAATAGACAGGCAGAGTGACCGACTGACAAACAGACAGACCGACAGACAGACAGATAAATGGACAAACAGACAGACATACTGGTCGACTGACAGATAGACAGACCGACCGACAGACAGACAGACAGACAGACAGATAGATAGACATATATATATATAGATAGATAGATAGATAGATAGATAGATAGATAGATAGATAGATAGATAGATAGATAGATAGATAGATAGATAGATAGATAGATAGATAGATAGATAGATAGATAGATAGAGTGGCGCCGAGAGCCAACAAGGGCCCCAGGGCAGTACATCATTGCGGGCCTCTTAATAAACAATACTTCGTGAAAAAATTGACATGGTCGGGGCGGCCGGGCCCCCTTACAGATGCAGGCCCCCTGGCAATAACCCCCCCTTGCCCCCCTCTCGGCGTGCCTGGATAGATAGATAGATAGATAGATAGATAGATAGATAGATAGATAGATAGATAGATAGATAGATAGATAGATAGATAGATAGATAGATAGATAGATAGATACCAATTTTTAAAAAATGTATATATATAACAATAAATATTTCCAGTATCTTGTATTTTGCACGATGTATTATTTATCAAGGCCTTGGTAAAACAACCGCCAACGGGTCGGTTACATCAATAAATGAATGCGCCGGTATTCGATTACATAAATAATGGACGTGTGCGTGACGATGTCCAGTATCGTGCCGAAAGGCGGAATGAGAACGCGGAGATGATCGATTACGTAAGAAAATTGTTTTAGCCTATAACCTGGAGATAGAGAGAGAGAGAGAGAGAGAGAGAGAGAGAGAGAGAAGGGTAGGGGGGGAATGCCATTGTAAAAAAAAGCACAGATACACAGACAGACAGACGGAAGGACGGACGGATAGACAGAAATCTGGATAGATAGATAGATAGATAGATAGATAGATAGATAGATAGATAGATAGATAGATAGATAGATAGATAGATAGATAGATAGATAGATAGATAGATAGATAGATAGATAGATAGATAGATAGATAGATAGATAGATAGATAGATAGATAGATAGATAGATAGATAGATAGATAGATATGTATGTGTGTGTGTGTGTGATGAGAATTTTAAAAATCTCAGTTATAGGGCTTTTGTGTTAATCGAAAACTAGGAACAGAGAAATGTAATGGTATGTAAACCTCAATCTTGAATAGGAAGGGAAATAACTCAGCACTTTCAGTATGCTAAACAATTAAAGAGTATGTTTTATAGTGAGGTAACTTTAATGAGATAAGTAAATCTTAGCAATAACATATTTGTATTTTTGTTTTTTAAAATATTAAAAAAAATATAAAAAAATGAAAGTTTAATAATAAAAATATTTCCAATTAAATTCGAAAGCTCATATTCTACTTAAAGTAAAGATTCTTATATATATTGAATGTCATACAACGACTTCATTTTACAAGGATTTCATTGCTAACAACTGAGCGACAGAGCTAATCTTTCATCAGTTGATTGTTATTATTCAACAGGTACATGATTAGGTCACACGTTAACTAATGCTAACCGATGTTGGAGAGTAAAGGTATTGATTACTATAAACTAACTACTGATTAAACTAAGAAAAAGGAACTCAAAACAATAGTTTAAAAAAAAACAACAACATTACATTGGGGTAATCGAGGCAGCTCTGTGATCCTATCTTTGTCACAAAGGGTACGCAAGTAGGTTCCCTATTTCGGCCTATCCGTTTCCATTTATTTCTAGAACGGCCTTCCATGCTGGATGCTATTTAATGGATTAAATAAAACAAACGCGATAGTTCGGGGGTGGGGGGAGGGGTTGTTGCAGCGGGCAATCAAAGTCATGATTGTCCCCTGCTTGATTCAGGATAGGATTTTTAGAGCATTTTCGAAAAAAAAATGCTCTATTGTCCCCGTTTTGTCTGTCTGTCTGTCTGTCTGTCATCACCCTAGATCTCAACAACCACAAGTCCTAGACCCATGATGTATATATCATTTTGTAGGTCTTGGCCTGCCATGTGTGCAGCAAAAGTCCATTTCGCGATCTGACCTCTGAGGGCCGAAAAAGGGGGCGTATTAAGTACCGTTTTTTACTATATAAGCTATATTAACAAAGGAGCGCCCTATATCTCAGCAACCATAAGTCCTAGACCCATGATGTATATATCATTTTGTAGGTCTTGGCCTATCAAGTGTACATCAAAAGTTCATTTCGCGATAGGACCTCTCAGGGCTGAATATGAGAGTTTCCTATGTACCGTTTTTGCTTATATTTTAAATATAAATAATAAAAGCTAATCAAAGGGGTGTAATCATTATTTATTTTTGTAACAGTTATTCAACATGACTACTTCCCTTTCTATTTATCCAAACTCATACGTAGCCACTGCGTACACGAAAATGCTCTAAAATGTCCTTTGTCCGAAACGGAAAAGACTTAAATCGCTTGTTTACATAAGCGTACAGATAAGCTCTTGCATCACTTTTTAAAGGGTAATAAATGCTGGGGGTGGGGGAGGGGGGAGAGGGAGGAGGATGGGAAGGAGGAAGGACACGATAGAGTTTTATATACGGCATAATTCTCCCTCTTCTATATGTAAAGTTAGTTGTGTGGGTATACATATAGATGTGTGTGTGTAGGTACGTATGTATATAGGTATGTAGGTGCATATGTATATACATTGGTATCAATGTTCCCACTAAGCTGAGCGCGTGAGCGATCGCTCGCACGTAATCAGAGCGTCGCTCATACTACACGTACGATCGCTCACACCAACGGACGACATTTCTTAAATCGCTCACATATTTTGGCCTCAAACAAAAATGTCGCTCAGAGACAAAATTTCTTGCTCACTTCATACCACACCTTAGAGGGAACATTGATTGGTATGCATCTATTTACGTAATTATGTATATATGTAGTTAGGTGTTTAGGTACCTATATATGTATATAGGTAAGTGTATAGCAGGTATGTTTGCACGTCAATAGGAAGGTGTGTAGGAAGGTATGTTTATATATATATATACTAGCTGTACCCTGCAAAACCTTTGCATAGAGTTATATCCCCTTATGCTTGATTGGTAGGCTATGTTATTTTTTGGTTTCGGGCAGATCCGATTTTTTTCATGGTTGTATTTTAAACTGGAATACTGTTGTATTAATTCTTTACTTTCGATTTAACGCACACTGGAAATGAGTATTATTATATATGATGATTTATATAGTTATGTGTTTAGGTAGGCAGAGAAAATACTTTTTTTTCCTTTAAAATTAAAATATACGCTTTGCTCAAAGTCGCACTCCGATAGAAATGTATTCGAAAAAATGTATGAATCCCAGTGCATGGACAAACTCTGTGTTTATGTAACACAATATACGTTGTGTCCAGGAATTATTAAATTCGACATATCGATTACAACAGGTTTTATGTAAAGTTAAACACGATACCAGCGAGACGGATGGACGAGTGGGTTTGGATGCTCGGGGGGGGTCGACCTGAAAGTCTTTTGGTTCGATCCACGGTGAGAGAACCAAGGGAGAGGGGGAATTTTTTTCCAGGTGCTGGTGAAAGTTCTGCTAGTGTCAATACAAATTTTTATTTTTTTTAAATGGGTACCTGTCTTAAGCAGCCCCGTAGCGTGAAAATTCTACAGCAGGGGCCAGGCCATAACGGCGAAAGGAGAGGGGGGGGGCAGGAAATAAATGTTACTAAGCAGAGCAAACAAGCAGAACTACAATAAACAGCGTGGTTGATTACATTACACTGAACTAAGTATGTCTTGACATCAGATGGTGCGCATCATTTAATATATATTTATGTAGATGGGTGACCACGCTTATATGATAATTCCTATAAATATTTGAATGATATAGTGCAGTGGTGACGAACGTTTTTTTTTGGGGGGGGGGGGGGCGCTTGCCAGAAATTCAACCAAAACAACAACAACAACAACAACACTTATTTATAGCAAAGTGGAAACAAACCAATTAAAATTAAAAGGAAGTCATATTTTAGTGGCGTGCCGACTGTTGAGGCTTTGCGTGCAGACTGTGGCACGCGTGCGATAGGTTCGCCACCCACTGATATAATGGATTATCTTATTATAAGATATGAATTAGTTTCTTTTTACTGTGATTTTTTCTGGGTTTGGCCTCAAATCGTGTGACCCACTTTTGGGTTTGGCCTCAAATCGTGTCTCACTTTTAGGGCGGGCCTCAAATCGTGTGACCCACTTTTGGGTTTGGCCTCAAATCGTGTCTCACTTTTAGGGCGGGCCTCAAATCGTGTGACCCACTTTTGGGTTTGGCCTCATATCGTGTGACCCACGTTTGGGATTTCGGCCTCCAATCATGTGACTCACGTTTGGGTTTCGGCCTCAAATCGTTCTTGACCTGCAACGAATTTAGCGATAAGGCTCTGAGTTGGCAAAACCGGCACATTATCTTTAAAATACGCGTATTAATTACTATAGATACATTCTTCGGGGGGTCAGTCGTCTATTACTGGCTCGGATTTCACAGGATAACGAATGAGTCTTTCAAACAAGACAACACCGTTCACGTGCGACTTGATACGGCGTTTTTGCCTTATTCATTGCACACATAAATGGTAACATGGGTCCCATAGCTGCAAGACGTTTTGTGTTATTGTAGACAGGGGCTTCATAAGTATATGGGGGCCCTAGGCAGAGGCTTCAGAAATATTTGGGGGCCCTAGAAAGAGGCCTCATAAATATCTGGGATCTAGAAAGAGGCTTCAGAAAAATTTGGGGGGCCGTAGAAATAGGCTTCAGAAATATTTGGGGGCTCTAGAACTAGGCCTCAAAAAAAATTTGGGGGTCCTAAAAAGAGGCTTCAGAAATATATGAAGGCCCTGATGAAATGCCCCCCCTAGTATCCGATTTTATAAACATTAATACAGGAAAGGGGGGGTCCTTAAATGGGGGCCCTGTGAGGCTGGAAGGACCCCCTCTGGAAGTGTGGCCTTAGGCGATTGCCTAGTTTCCTATCCATGAGAACGGCCCTGTTAGTTATTTTGAACAACCAATCGAACTGCGTACTTCGTTCGATGCTAACTTAAGATATCACTGCATAACCTTAAAGATCAAAAAAAAAACAACGCGCTTTGAAACAAAATATAAACAAATGTACACGTATTAATTCGTTCGAAATTATGTTCAACGCATTGAACTAATACATTTTAGAAGCGTTCTTTCCACACTATGTTCAAAGAAGAATACTAGTAAAAATTGAGATCCATTATATTTCGAAACGGTGCAAATCCCTACTCTGTCCAATTGAAAAACCGTTAGATTTCGAAACGGTTCAAATATCCTCCCTGTCCAATGGAGAACCGTTAGATTTCGAAACGGTGCTAATATCCTACCCTGTCCAATTGAAAACCGTTAGATTTCGAAACGGTGTTAATATCCTACCCTGTCCAATGGAAAACCGTTAGATTTCGAAACGGTGCAAATATCCTACCCTGACCAATTGAGAACCGTTAGATATCGAAACGGTGCAAATCCCTACTCTGTCAAATTGAAAACCCGTTATATTTCGAAACGGCGCAAATCCCTACTCCGTCCAAACAATATCACGTTCACTATAGATTAGGGGAGACAAAAAAAAAGGGTAAACGGATATTTGTTTGCTGAAGAAGTTTACGTTTTGATTTAGTTCCCTCCCCTGTTTATTCCCTCCCCCCCCCCTCCACAGCAGGCTTAAAGATATCGACCCCCCGCCCATTGTTTGAATTCACCAGAAGTTGTTTTTTTTTGTACTTTTAATAATAAACTGTGCTGAGTGGATGCCTGGAGACCAAAGAGGTCACTCTACGAGGCAACTCAAACTGCGGAATCGATTTTTTTTTGTCAAAGGCGCGGCATGGCTTTAAAAAAAAAAACGATACCAAAACAAAACCCGCCGCTTCAACATGTAGTCGATTAAATCTCCCCCCCCCCGCCCCACGCCGCCCTCCCTCCTTGTTCCAACTGCTCTCACTCATAACTCCCCCCACCCCCCACCCCAGACCCTTCACCCTCCCCCCTTCCCTCCCATCCCGACATTCCACCATCTGTAATAATACACTTGTTTGACGAAGTGATTAAAGTTTTTGTAAATATTACACGTGGCGATGACGGGGTGGTGGTGGGTGAGGGTGGCGGTGGGAGGGGGGAGCAATCCATTTGTGGCGGGGAGATCGAGCGTTATTAGTTCCCGGGGCGTTTAATTCTCAACAGGTTGCCTGGATTTTTCTGTCAGGCGGAGGAACCTGGCAGGGCCGGATAGAGGTGTGTGGTGTATAGATTTTATTAATTTTTTTTGTAAGCACTTCTGTTTGAGAAGCGCCTTCGACTCAGTTATACCCACAGTGACACCTTTGTAGGTCGTCTGCCTATCTATCTATCTATCTATCTATCTATCTATCTATCTATCTATCTATCTATCTATCTATCTATCTATCTATCTATCTATCTATCTATCTATCTATCCATCCATCCATCCATCCATCCATCAAAACACTTCTAGCATCAAATTTAACAACGAAGAAGACCATTCAGTACCCTATACATTCTGTGGGTATGTTTATATGAAACATTTACGATATGGCGTGACGATCAGACGTAAAACAAATCGGAACTTTTTAATGTATCGCAACTGTACAACCGTACTTAATTTCCGATTTTTCGCAACCTGATCTTCCCGATTTTCGAGCTTCGATGAAGTCATCTAGTTCTACAGATTGTAAACCCGTGGTGTCTCCATTGCACGATTGGCTTTGGTGGGGGGATTAAAGAAGGCCACTGTGAAAACCATCCCATCAGTGGTTTATAGGATCTAAGAGATACCATCTCAACCGTACAGTGACTTTACACACACAGATTGTAATCGGAAACTGAGAATGGGTAGCAAGAGTCGGTAATTTAAGAAAAAAAATATCCGGATTATTAGTGGGACGGATCGCCAGACGATCTGACAGTCCTGGGTTCGATTCTATGTGAGAACCATGAGGAATTTTTCTAGGTGAAATTTGTTTCAAAGTCGTCCCACAAGTCCACCCATCTTTAAATCGGTACCTGACTTTTTTAAGTTGGGGGAAGTAAAGGCGGCTGGGCGTTGTGCTAACCACACAATCCCTTCATATGCCGAGGTTATAGAAACAGATGAATTCTACACTTCATCTGCCCCGATGGCCCGTTAGGCAGGGCCGTTTTAAGGTCATCGTCTTAGGCCCTCCCCATCTTCAATTTTTAATGTTTTTCAAGAATGCACCCGCACTTATTTGCTATTTGAAATCTAAATAAACTTTTGAGGACGTCATATGTGACTATGCTAAGACAAAGAGCCGAAAATGTAACATACTGTGATTTACAGATATGCAGCTTAACGTGCTAATCTCATACGGTTATATATAGTTACTTTAATACAAACATTACTAAATTTTATTGGCGCTCTGTTTTCACTTTATGTTTTGGCATTCGTAGGCCCTTGAAAAGTCCGCAGGCCCTACTGTGCCTAGTTGATAAAGTGGCCCTGCCGTTAGGGCTAAGGGAACTTTACTATTTATCCAGAATTATTGCAACGGAATTGGTACAAAAATAATTTAGTTTCTGTCGTTCACTAATTTACGATTGAAATAAGATTTTATATTTTCTTTCAAGTTCCGTTTGCATCAACTGTATGAATATTTCAAGACAATGTACACGCTACACGAGTTAATGGAAAACATTGATCGCAGGAGAGTTCCTTGACAAGCACAAAACAATATACACACAATGACGTCAAAGTATGCCGCATGCCAGATTTTCGCATGTCTTTGTTGTCAAGAGCCAAAACATGAATATTTAAGTGCACCGAAAAAAAAAATATAATGCGCAGATTAAAAATGTCACTTCATTTGGGAGAAATACTGGTATCTAGCAACACACGGCTGTACTCTGCCTGTCAGAGAGAGGGAGAGAGACAAACTGACATACAGACAGAAAGACAGACAGACAGAAAGACAGACCGTCTGACGGAAAAACAGATGGGAAGTGAGAGGCATATATTTAGAGAGAGTAACACACACACACACACACACACACACGATCATATATATATATGTATATATATATATATATATATATATATATATTAGAGCTGCTGTTCGATTAAAAAAATTGATCGAAATTAACGCATGATTAAAAATTTTAATCGCAAATTAACGCATATTTTAATCGACACAATATAATACATTTGTTTGTATTCAAACTATTATGTAGTAATATCGTTGCATAATATTGGCATAACAAAAAAGTCAGTTTAAATTACGAAAGAGGTATAATTAATTCAGAAAGATTTATTAAACATTTGTACATATGTCTATTGATATGGTTATTGAGACCGGTTTATTGACATGTATTAATCACGTCCAGGCACGCCGAGGGGGGGGGGGGCAGGGGGGTCATTGCCAGGGGTCCCGCATCTGTAAGGAGGCCCGGGCCGCCCCTACCATGTCAATTTTTTCACGACTTATGTTCCCGCCCTGAGGCCCGTGTCGGCTCTCGGCGTTACTGATCACGTCAAGTGATGCAAATTGTTTTCTTTTTAAATTAACATCAATGCCAAACATGTTTTTTCCCGTCCCATTGATTCCGAACTACTGACGTATGTCAACCGCTGTCCCCCCCCCCCTTTCCCTGTCATATTTTTTTAACACTTCGCCTCGCGTAGGTCTTGTTCACCCTACCCGCCACTACCGCACCTACCCCCCACCACTTCCCACCCCACCTACCCCCATCCCCCCCAAAAAAAATACACACGTCATTTGTGCCTTTTTCTTTCTTTAAATAATAGTATAGTCAGAATGTACTTATTATGAACGCGTTTTTTTTTTATTTTCCCTCCTCGCCTATCCCAATTTCATTTTTGACACTTAGCAGCCTCTCTCTCCCCCCACAAAGATGACGTTACTTTATTGCTTCCCAACCACCTTACCCCCTCTGTCCCAAACGATTGCACGTGCCGAACTATATAGCACGCGTCTACAGAATGATGTTCACTAATGGTATTCAAGGTCATAAATTAGAATTAAGAAATGACAATCTTATTGTTTCAAGGTCATATTGCTGTGATTAATGTAAACGTAACAGTCTCAGTGTTCGGGTGTTTTTTCTTGATTTTTAAAAAAAATGTAGTTTGATCTGGTTATAGAATTGGGTTATTTACTGATTTTTTCTGCAACTCTGAAATGCTAACATTTGGGTAAAATGTAATGCATTTAGGTGTTTGTTTTAAAAATTTAATCACATATTTTTAACGCATTAATTACTCTTTAATTGCAGCAAATCAACAGCCCTATATAAAATTTAACTCAGTGTCACAATTATTCTGAAATATACAACCACTGTCTACTGTACAGATGTGTGCATAGCCTAGTCTAGACCATGTCTAATTATAGGTGTCATGTATATGGAAATATTAGTGCAGTTGCTGTAGACGTGACAAGCAAGATGATGTTTTATCCAAATGCGAAACAAAATTATGTGCAAAAAAATGATTCACAATTTCTAGCATCTCGTTATTTTGATCTAATTATAACCGGGTTCATTATACACTTGTTGTTTTTTTTTACCTTCAACAATACACTGTTGTACCTCCACCAATACACTACTGTATATAATGTAAACGAGTAAATGAAACTTTTCTCTTTTTACATCGACCGGAAAGGGAGCAGGATTACTTGTCTTCATTTCATCTTACACGTGAGGCTTTTGTCGACATACCTGGGGGTTAGGGTGTGAGCGAAATGCGACAGATTGGGGTGGTAGATCTACTTAATAACTCAATGGACCATAACTTTAAAATGTTGAGAGAAATTCTGTTATTTTTTTGTTTTTGGTGAACTTTCATCATTTTGGTAAAATTAACGCATTTAGGTGTTGCGTTAAAAATTTTAATCGCAAAATTATTTTGACGCGTTAATCGCAAATTAACGCAGTTTAATCAGCAGCCCTATATATATATATATATATACACACACTTCGCCCTACCCCCTCCCCCCCCCACCTGACAACCACCCAACTGCCTACCCACTTTTCTCCATACTACCTAACAATCTACCAACTCCGACGTCCGACAAATCCAACTCCACTCTGCAGTTAGAAGACTCAACAACATGTCAATATGGAGGAAACCCAATCACCGGGCCTGTGTAAAACTTCAAGAAGTCATTAGCTTCAGTCGATCTACATTATATATGGCGCCTTCTGCTTGTTTGTTTATTTTTTCTTTCTTTTCTATTTATCCCCCCTTTTCCTCATCAATCGCATCATCGTTGCTATAGTTACCTGGAAATGAAAGGCCTTGTTTTGTCCTGGGCAGGAATATGCTTTTGTCTACATTTAATGAACGGCTGGGATTATTTTTTTCCCCGTGGACAATTGAAGAGTGACACCGTCCGTAGCCGTCATAGAAATTATTTTGTGACAGTTTTGTTTTGACAAGGGCGTCAGTATTTGTGACATTTTTAACAGGGGCGTTGAGATTTTGTGACAATTTGATTGGGGGACGCCGGGTTTTTGTGACATATTTAACAGCGTCGCCGGGTTTTGTGACATTTTTAACAGGGGGCGCCGGGTTTTTGTGACATTTTTTTACAGGGGCGCCGGGTTTTTGTGACATTTTTAACAGGGGGCGCCGGGTTTTTGTGACATTTTTTAGAGGGGCGCCGGGTTTTGTGACATTTTCTTTTTACAAGGGCACTGGGGTTATGGGACATTTCAAACAAAGGCGTCAGTTCTTCATGATATTTTTTCTTATAGGGGCGTAGATGTTTTATGGTCTACTGCAGTGTTCGGGTGTGCACTGGTAGTTAAGGGATCACGGGGAAGTCTAAATATGTCTCTCGTTTGTTTTTTTTTTTTGTTTTTTTATTTTTAAAAACTAGGACACTTACCAGACGGACACTGACCCTTGACCTCTGGCCTAGCGGTTGACACTTTGTTACACAGCCAGGCTCCCCTGGGGTGGTGGGGGGGTATGAATTTAATTTCTAGACCCCCAGATATCGATCTGTTCATTACCGCAGGATGATTGGACCCGGGGGGGGGGAGGGGTTAGTGTTTGGTGGTAGACAGGCTCATATAGACGATGTCTGTCTCTCTGTCTGTCTGTCCCTCTGTCTGTCTGTCTAAGAATCTGTTTATTATAGGTCTGTCTGCCTATCTTGATATCTAACTATATTAAGATATGTCCGAGTATCCTTCTGTCTATATGTGTACATGTATCTGTTTATGTATATATCTTTCTGTACATCTATCTATCTATCTATCTATCTATCTATCTATCTATCTATCTATCTATATATCTATCTATCTATCTATCTATCTGTCTGTCTGTCTGTCTGTCTGTCTATCTGTCTGTCTGTCTTGTTATTATATGTATTTATATCTTTATATCTATCTATCATGAAATATATCAAAATATCTATCTATTTATCTATATATATCTATATATATATCTATCAATCTATCTATGTATATACAAACTTATATGTATGTCCGTACATCTATCTATCCATATATCCATTTACCAAAGCATTGACATCCAGCTCCATGTGTGGCCCCCGGGGCAGAAGAGCCTGTTGTGGACCTCCCCCCCTCCCCCACCCTCAAATTTAATAAATATTGAAAAGAGGGGATTTGAAGAGGAGTGGAGTGTGTGTGGGGGGTCTTTTTACAGGGTGTACCGTAACCTGATGATAAGAACAACTTTTGTCATCTCTCAGAACAACAACAACTGGAGTATAAACTGAACGGTGACCGGAAGAGATGAAGAAGACGTTAATGTTAGCGTTGGTCGGAACGTGTTGGGTGTGTACTGTGTCATTGGATTCCTCAGGGCGGGCGGATGGTCGTGCGGTAAAGCGCTACATTGATGAGCCTTAAAAGGTTACGGTTTCTATATTCGGTGAGATCGGTTTTGGTGGGGGGGGGGGGGATTTTTTCAGGTAATGGATAAAGTCCATCACCTTCTCCATATCTCCCGTGGTGCCTCAATGGTCGATGCACTGTCGGCCGTGGTGGTGGTGGTGATGAAAGAAGGGCACTGCGGAAAAAAAAACGTCTCAATAGAGTATTTATAGGATCTAAGGGAGACAAACATCTCATCCTTTCATGGACTTCACTGATTGGTTACATTGGTTGCAGTGCTCTAAAAATAGCTTCGTCGTCTGCTAACATTAAGTTTTTTTCTTTATTTTATCTAATTAACCCATTCACTAATCACAAGCTCGACCAATGATACGGCCATACGTGGATCAATTTTTGATAGCAAGCTACCTCATAGAACAATACAAACAAAATCTAATGGAGTGTTTTGAATTGATTCAAATCAGCATTGATTCGAATTGATTCGAATCAGCATTACTTTAACTTTTTGATAAGTACTACATTGATTGCAGCAGCAACTAAAAAATTGAAAAAATAAAAACATTTACCATTCGGCAGTTTATAATAAAGCAAATCACTGTAAACATATCGATGTAAACATATGGTGTAAACATACTGATGTAAACATATGGATGTAAACATACCGATGTAAACATATGGTGTAAACATACTGATGTAAACATATGGATGTAAACATACTGATGTAAACATACCGATGTAAACATATGGTGTAAACAATCTGATGTAAACATATGGATGTAAACAAACCGATGTAAACGAGCCGATGTAAACATACCGATGTAAACATATGGATGTAAACATTCTGATGTAAACATACCGATGTAAACATATGGATTAAACAAGCCGATGTAAACAAGCCGATGTAAACATATGGATGTAAACATTCCGATGTAAACATACCGATGTAAACATATGGATGTAAACAAGCCGATGTAAACATACCGATGTAAACATTCCGATGTAAACATACCGATGTAAACATATCGATGTAAACATATGGTGTAAACATACTGATGTAAACATACTGATGTAAACATACCGATGTAAACATATGGTGTAAACAATCTGATGTAAACATATGGATGTAAACAAACCGATGTAAACGAGCCGATGTAAACATACCGATGTAAACATATGGATGTAAACATTCTGATGTAAACATACCGATGTAAACATATGGATTAAACAAGCCGATGTAAACAAGCCGATGTAAACATATGGATGTAAACATTCCGATGTAAACATACCGATGTAAACATATGGATGTAAACAAGCCGATGTAAACATACCGATGTAAACATTCCGATGTAAACATACCGATGTAAACATATGGATTAAACAAACCGATGTAAACAAGCCGATGTAAACATACCGTTGTAAACATATGGATGTAAACATTCCGATGTAAACATACCGATGTAAACATATGGATGTAAACAAGCCGATGTAAACATACCGATGTAAACATATGGATGTAAACATTCCGATGTAAACATACCGATGTAAACATATGGATTAAACAAACCGATGTAAACAAGCCGATGTAAACATACCGATGCAGTTATGTCGGTGTAAATAAATCGCTGCAGTTATATGTAGTTATATATGCAGCTATGTCGGTGTAAATAAAGGGCCCTTTGTGACACTGGAATAACCAACTAAACTCAAATTCATCACAAGATATTTCAACGATGAACTCAAGCACACCTACCTATACAAAATATTATTTACGGAATACAAATGATTATACCCAACCGCAAACGTCAAACATCACTACACTGAATAGAATTAAGTTGGAATCATTGTTTTACATCCAAACAAAATAACATGCGAAATAAACCGTGGAAACTTCCATAGAATCGACAGCACATCACATATAAAAAAAAAACCACTGTTGTTATTTAACCGACTAGACCAAAGACGGTAAATTATCGGGGGGGGGGGGGGGTAAAAAAAACACTAACAGAAATCAAATCCAGTTGATGAGAACACTTTTGGAATCGAATACACAAAATAAAAATGGATTCCAGCGTTAAAAAAAAAAAGGATTAAGAAACAATACAGCTCGGTATCGGTGCTGTCGAAAAGAAGAGGGTGATAACGATTCTGGGTCAACGGTGTGCGGGCGGGCGGGCAGGCGGTGGGGTTGAGGGGGGGACGGCATTAGTTGTGGGAGGGTTTGGTTTTTCTACATGTCTCCCCCCCCCCATCTGTCATGTCCTGCCCGTCTATTGAGCGTGAGTCGCTGCTGTCCACTGGTGGATGATTCCATGGGGTAAAGGACACGCTCAGGATGAGTGAGAAGAGAAGGGGAGGGCGGACTGCAATTAATAGCGTCGACCATTGAGTTTAAACATGTAGACTGATACATAGACCAGAGGCTCGCAATGTAGCGGGCGGGGATACATTACTGGTGGCTTCAGTACACACACACACACACACACAAACACACACACACACACACAAACACACACACACACACACAAACAACAAATAAATCTGGCCGCCACAAATGGATATTTAAACTACGCGTATCGATTCTCTTCATATTAAAATAACCAAGTATCGAGGTTGACACAGAGAAACATGGCAAAAAACAAAAAAATTACCCACTAAAAATGAAAATGTATCATTCGAACAATAACAACAGAACAATAACAACGGAACAATAACAACAGAACAATAACAACGGAACAATAACAACAGAACAATAACAATAGAACAATAACTATAGATACATACCATAGTATACATACATATCATTACATGGGCATACGACGGCGCGCGCCTCATGCCCCCCCCCCAAATATTTAGGGCCCCCCCCCAAAAAAAGAATGTCTCTGGTTGACAGTTGACAGGCCCGTAGCCAGGTAAAAAAAGCAGGGGGGCACCAATACCCAACAAGGGGGCTCCTTTACTTTTTCTTTATTTTTTCCTCTTTTCTTCTTTTTTAAGCGGAGGGGAGGCACTCCATACCTAGGGGGGGGGCGTGGCACGGCCCCCCAGTGCCCCACTTGGCTACGGGGCTGCAGGATCGATCCATTTTACATGATTTCTATAGGGGACGATCACTCATTACGTTACGCCTTGGGGGGGGGCGAACGGAGGTGGATGAAATGTGACGGGGGAAGGGGGGTGTTCCTGAAATGTTACGTCACAAGATTTGAAGATCATAAACGGAAAAAAATTGACCTTGAAATTAAAGTATGACCTTGATAACAATAATAATAATTCATCGAAATTTTTAATATGTCCATGGCAGCAATGAATAACTCCACTGAGGTAATAGTAGTACGGTAGCCCATGCTTGCCATTTGTTTCTAAACAAAACATTTTTTTTTGCTGTCTGTTGTAATGTTTGCGCGCGACGGGCAGGTAGCGTACTCGCGCAGACGCGCACTGCTCAGAGCTAACACTGACCCCTTGACGAATTTTCGGGTGTCGCGAATCGCAAACATGTGAGAACTACCTGCATGACGTATTGAAATTTTTGAACTAATTTGTACTGTGTCAATTCTTTTTGAATGAAATTGGCGGTAGTTACGTAATTTTATTTTATTTTTAGTTTTGAGGTGGGGGGGGGGGGTAAGTAAAAGCGTTAAGTGATAAGTGAACGGCCTCCCGTAGGAATCGAACGATTTGAAATGGAACATATAATCAAGACCGGTTAGTTTGGACTGGGAGGTGGGTGTGAATACGTGCGGGTGAAAAATTATAACGTCACCAGTTTCTTGACCTATATAACGATGCCTTGAGATAGTTCCTCGAGGCATTGTTCTTCCGCTCAATAAAAACTGTCCGCTGCGCATGCGCGGTGACCTGATAATTAACTAGCGCGTGAAACGAGTGCCATCCGAAGAAGAAATCGGTATGTATGCCAGTGTGTTTGTGTGTGTGTGTGTGTGTGTGTGTGAATGTATGCCACAGTGTGTGTGTACAGTGTGTGTCTAATTGTGTGTGTGTGTGTGAATGTATGCCACAGTGTGTGTGTGTACAGTGTGTGTCTAATTGTGTGTGTGTGTGTGTTTCTGTGTGTCTGATGGTGTGTGTGTGTGTGTGTGTTTCTGTGTGTCTGATGGTGTGTGTGTGTGTGTGTTTCTGTGTGTCTGATGGTGTGTGAGTGTGTGTGTTTCTGTGTGTCTGATGGTGTGTGTGTGTGTGTGTGTGTGTTTCTGTGTGTCTGATGGTGTGTGTGTGTGTGTGTTTCTGTGTGTCTGATGGTGTGTGTGTGTGTGTTTATGTGTGTGTGTACTCTTAAAGGCATGTTTGATCGTCAGCGCTCATCAATAGACGGGTACATGTTGCAGGATTGAGAAATGGAAAGCTTGGAATTATTTGTACCGGAGAGACAGATGGAAGGAGGGAGTGAGGGAGAAAGGGGGGAGATGGAGAGAGAGCGAGGGAACGAGAGAGAGAGCGAGAAAAAGAGAGTGTGGGATATGTAGAGAGAGATTGCGAAGAGAGAGAGAGAGAGAGATGGAGAGAGATGGAGAGAGAGATGGAGAGAGAGATGGAGAGAGAAAGGTGAAGGGGTGAGAAAGAGAGAGAGAGAGATAGAGAGAGGGGGAGCAAGGGAAAGAGAGGGGGGAGAGAGAGGGGGGGGAGATGGAGAGAGAGCGAGGGAACGAGAGAGAGAGAGCGAGAAAAAGAGAGTGTGGGATATGTAGAGAGAGAGAGAGAGCGAAGAGAGAGAGAGAGAGAGAGATGGAGAGAGAGATGGAGAGAGAAAGGTGAAGGGTGAGAGAGAGAGAGAGAGAGAGAGAGAGAGGGAGAGCAAGGGAAAATAGAGGCGGGAGGAGGGGGCGAGAGAGCGAGGGAAAGAGAGAGAGGGGGGGAGGGAGAGCGAAGGAAAGAGAAATTGAGAAAGACAGGGGTGAGAGAGCGGGAGAGAGGAGGAGAGATAGTTAGAAAGAAAGAGAGGGAGAGAGGGGGGGAGTGAGATTATCTTACATAGGTTGCGTTGTACGCACGCCAAATTGGCGCAGTATACATAATGCAAAAAGTAGGCGGGATGAAGGGTGGAAGTGGGAGGCATAGCGGATTTCTTCACTATAAGAGTATCATATTGTAACAAAAAATTGCTAATTGATTCGTGTAGAAAAGGCAAAGTTTAGTTAAAGTTCATTTTATGTTTTGTACAAACGTTGTGTGAATATTTTTTTATTAATCCTCGCTAAATTATAGGAACATAGAAAATCGGTTTCCAACAGTAATGCAAGGGAAGTAATTCATGTTTTAAAGCATAGTTATCAGTGTTTTAGCGGTTAACGCCCCTATATGTGAACTTGAATAGATACATTTACTGCTGTAAAATAGTGTTGTTTTAGTCCCAGGTCATATTTTAGTTTCAGTTTTTATTTCGTTTTTTCAGTAATAATTTTAGTTTTCGTCTATTTTTAGTCTTGCTTCTAATTTTAGTTTTAGTTTTAGTTCTCGTTGACGAAAAGTCAAAATTTTCGTTAACGAAGGTTTTAGTTTTAGTTTTCGTCAACGAAAACAACACTACTGTAAAATGATAAGTTAAAAATGTAAAATATATATTCATACATATTCTGATTTGAGCTTATATTGTTCATGACGTGAGGCAAAATGTGCTAAGGGCTAATCCAGGGGTGGGCAAACTTTTTGAGTCGTGGGCCACATTGGGTTCCACAAGGAGCAGACGATTTGAGTGTTGAAATGAACCAATGCACATTAATGTACTCTTCATAACAAAAAAAAAATGCAAGTTGTGTGTTCCACTGTGAAACGAGAGGTGGGCCATATCTGGGTTAAGCTTTATGTTTATATTGTTTTGTTTTTTTTGAAGATTATTGACTATTGCATACACACTTCCAGACAATTCAAGTTCATTAATTATTTATTTATTAAAATTATTGAAATAAATATGAAATTAATAATTTTTTAAATACTATTTCATGTGTGTAATGCTGTTAAATGTATTTTTTTAAAATTCTTCTTTTAATTTTTAATTCTTCTTCTTTTTCATTTGGCTTAACATCCCATTTAGGATCCTGGCCTGCCTTACTACTCTTCTACACTTTTCCCGATCCATGGTCTTCTTCCTCCACTCTCTCACTCCTATGGCCTTGAGATATTTCTCCACCTCTTTCAACCATCTGCTTCTTAGCAGTGGCGTAGCGAGGGGTGTGCAAAGGGTGGCATCATGCCCCGGGCCCTACTCACAAAGGGCTTCAGATGGTATATTTTAGATTTAATATTATATGGTTTTCGAATTGGGGGGGGGGGGCGCTAAAAAAGGTATTGTGCCCCGGGCGCGAGTTAAGTTCGCTACGTCACTGCTTCTTGTTCTGCCCTTTGGGCTTTTTCACATTGGATGTTGCCTCAAATGTTGCCTTTGGGCCTTTGTTGTTTTCCATTATTTCTATGTGCCCAACCCATAATTTAATGTATTCATTTTAATTTCAGTTGTTATGTTTGGTTCTTCGTATAACTTCTACACTTCTACATGTTTCTACTTCTCCATTCTGCCTGTTTTTTTTACTATTTTATGCAATGTGTAATACATTCTGTTCCCTACTTCTAGTCTCTTTATATAATTTTTCTCACTTTATGGTTGATCCCGTGTATTTAAAGTTTTCTACTCTATCAAA
Source organism: Bulinus truncatus (assembly GCA_021962125.1). Lineage (NCBI taxonomy): Eukaryota > Metazoa > Mollusca > Gastropoda > Planorbidae > Bulinus > Bulinus truncatus. The sequence goes on along the minus strand of JAGDYQ010000107.1, from coordinate 1,607,519 downwards.
TGTTTCTTCTTTTCCTACTTTTAATTATAATTTATTAAAATTAATATTAATTATCCATGCTCAATACTCTGAATACTAAATTTACGACAAATTATAAACCGTACGAAAAAAAAAAGAACAAAATTAATTAATTAATCGGGAAATAAAAAATGACTAGTATAATCATATAGATATAAGTATAATATAAGAGTAAGAGCCCCTTGAAAAAGGGAGTTTCTATCCTGAAGTTTTGTTTTACAACCATCCGGAAGCTTAATAAAATGGCGTCACCGGTAACATGTTTATGTTTGGCTGCTGTGTTTCTTACTTATTTTATTCTAGTTCTTGCTGGGTAAATTTTACAGTTTTAAATTTTTTTTAATTAGCATAATGTGATTGTTTTAAAATGTTAAATTTAATTAGTAATTCTACATTTTTCAAAGGAATAAATAATTTTAGTTAAAACGAAAGTTGGTCTGTTGACATCGCGAATGCGTGGTCCGCTGTGATTGGTTGGTTGAGATATTAGCTTTCGTTTAATACCACGTATAAATGAATGACAAGTCAATTAAAAAAAATTCGATGTCCCATATATATAATAAAAAATGTTACGAAATTCATTTTTACAGTTGTTTCAGAATAAAAGATTGCTTAACCAACTTTCATTTATTAAATTATTAAAACATTTTGTGTGAACTTGGTCCTTGGTGACATTCCTAAACACTAAACAAGATGACCAGTGGGCTTGGCATTGAGTCAATGACCAATGATGTGAAAAAGAATATGAACTTCAAGTACACTACAATTATCATAGTCATAATAAAAATAAATTGAGTTTACTCTGTGTTTATCCGTTAATCATTACTTTAGTCACTTTATAATTTCAAATTCTGTACACATATTCTGAACTTTCCTTTCTGGCAGTCTTTGGAGTGACAGTTTTGTGCCACCCTATTCCCATGGCACCACCCCCACCCCTCATAACTTTCACAGAAATAACCCTTCAACCATCTCTTATTACACCACTGTTGGGTTTTGTTTTTTTTAATTCCTATGGTATGGAATGAAAACTTGAGATCATTAGTGAAAGCAGACTGGAATATTTAATAAAAGGCAATTACACTTAGTCCTCACTGTTAATATATTTTAAAATAACATTAAACCACAAGATGCAAGTAGTAGGGGGTGGGGGATTGCAAAAAAAAAAGAAATTATAACATGGGATGCTTTCACTTTAATGCATAAGAAAATATCTATATGGTGGCAGAAAATTATTCCGGGAAAAAGTTGCAGGAAAAAATTTACTAAAGTTAAGGATACCAAATTATGTTCAGATTCTTGAGTTAGTTTGGGAGTTTAGATTTTCAACTTTCGCTTATGGGACCATAGATATATTTAAGCCCATCTTTATTCAAATTCTAAATCAGAGCTGTAGATTATTAGTTTAAAAAAATGTAACTGAAATTTATATTTTTTTTCAAATGTAAGTGTATGAAAAGTTTGAAATAGAAGCACAATAGGTCAACTTATTTAAAACTGTGTTGTTGTTGTTTTAATTTAAACCAGGCGAGATTTCTACAATATCCTTGGCGTAACAAGGTCAGCTGACACGTACCAGATTAAAAGAGCGTATCGTAAACTTGCTAAAGAGTTACACCCAGATAAGAACAAGGATGACCCTGAAGCACAGGAAAGATTTTCTACACTAAGTGCCGCTTATGAGGTGAAGAAAGTTTTTGTTTTTCTCAGATGTTCTATTTATGTACGAGAACTGTACTATGTTATGCCATGTGATGATTGAGCTAAAAAATAACTATGAATCATTTTTTTTTTCACCATTTTTGAAATTGCTAGGCTAGGAGATATAAGCAGTTAACTATTATTCTCATCAACTAACGGTATAGGCAAGCGTTAAATTGCTAAGCCTACTAATAGTAATTTAAAAAACAAAGCACAATGCGGCAATTGAAAAACTATAGTTGAGTATATATATTTTTTATATTTCATTTAATTCTTCAGAGTGGCGTTGTGATTTAATTACACTGTTTAGGCACAACGCATATCAGCACAGTAGACATAAGTATGAGTGTAATTTGTTTGGAAAGCCAACTTATTTTAAAATATTTCCTAATTTGCGATCTCTGGCACTTATTATTCTTATGAATTAAACTTGGTCATAATAAGAACTTTCACTTGCCATAGAAGTAAACATTTTGTTCTAGTAAAGTTTATAGTAAAAAAAAAAAAGAGGTTACTCTTTGTCAGAGAAACTGCTATGTGTTTTTATATTTTTTATTTCATGTGAGCCACCGTCAGATGGATTTATTTAAGCATGATGTTTTTTTTTTGTAGGTCTTGGCAGACGCAGAAAAGAGAAAAGTCTATGATCAACATGGCGAAGAAGGGTTAAAGCAAGGGGACATGAGAGGAGATCCATTTTCAAGGTTCGTCTTTGTGTTTTTAATTATCCATTCACTTTTAATGATTTTTCTTTTTTCTCACTGTGTCAAAAGTATTTGCTCTTTTACTGAATTCTCAGTTGGGCTTTTATATGGGTTATAACAGTTTGACTTAATTGTTTATGCTATTTTTAAATAGTTTTAATTGTTGTTTTTTTTTTTACTTTATTTTATTATTTACATTTTACTTTTTTCAATCAATTGTCTTCATTGGGTTTTTTTTTTAAGCCTTTCATTCTAACTGTGATATTTTATTGAACAGTTTTTTTGGAGACTTCGGGTTTGGTTTCGGTGGTGGCCGAGAGCAGGACAAAGAAATCCCGAGGGGTGGGGATGTCATTCTGGATCTTGACGTGACCCTCGAGGAATTGTACAATGGCAACTTTGTGGAGGTACTGATATTCTAAACAAAAAAATTTCATTTACAGACAACTAACCCTAACCCAACTTTGTTTCGCTAATGTTTTGATTTTTTTTATTATTATTATTATTAAATCACAAAGACATTTTAGTTCAATAAGTATTATAATAAAATTCTGTTAGGTTCTCCGATACAAACCCGTCGCTAAGCCAGCCAAAGGTAAAAGGAAATGCAACTGCCGAATGGAGATGGTGACCCAGCAGCTTGGTCCTGGGCGATTTTCGATGACACAGCAACAAGTATGTGACGAATGTCCAAACATCAAGTGAGTAAATACGGAGAATGTTTTAAGTGACATTGAACCTTGCGTGTAACAAAACGATTTGCAGTTTTTTTTTTCCCTCTTGGGTCTGGAAAATAAGAGTGGATGTATATTAATGAGAGCTGTTCATTGTCTTTACGCCAAACTCCCAAAATCATGTGCCTGCAATGTTTTAATGTGAAACAAAAAAAAAATCCCAAAAACACAAACATCAGGAGTTCTCAGATATTTTTTTTTATTTTAACTTTGACTGTAATTGTTTGAAGGCCTCTGAAATGTAGATTTTTTAAAAATGCTGCAATGGAAAAATCGACATCACCATATCTAATTATATCATTACTAGCATACATTGACTGAAGCATTATAATTTTATTCACAACCATTTTTTAAATTTTTGTATTGCAATCCTCTGTTAGATGGCAAATTTTTTTTTTCATCTTCAAATTTAAACATTTTTTTTTTTTAATGACTTTCATCTCCACATTTTTCAAAAGAAATTCATTTTCAGAAATGTTCTAAAATGTTTTAATTTGTGTAAATGAAATAGTTGATAGGGAGGTGAAGCAGCAGCTCCAATATTTGTGTGTTTCTTTAATACATCTCTGCGTTGAGTGCATTTCAATTGGTTTTATTTGTTGCCCGACATGTTTACAGGTTTGTGCCAGAAGAGAAACTGCTGGAGATTGAGATTGAACCTGGCATGAGAGATGGACAGGAGTATCCGTTTGTTGCCGAAGGTTGGTCATTTACAATTAGATTTATAGTCCACGAGGGCGGGGGGGGGTTGGTCATTTACAACAAGGTTTATATTCCATGAGGGGGGGTTGGTCATTGACAACAAGGTTTATATTCCATGAGGGGGGGGTTGGTCATTGACAACTAGATTTATATTCCACGAGGGGGGGGGGTTGGTCATTGACAACTAGATTTATATTCCACGAGGGGGGGGGTTGGTCATTGACAACTAGATTTATATTCCACGAGGGGGGGGGGTTGGTCATTGACAACTAGATTTATATTCCACGAGGGGGGGGTTGGTCATTGACAACTAGATTTATATTGCACAAGGGCGGGGGGGGTGTTTAATTTTAAAATGGATAAGAATCCTTAGTCCTTTTGACTGTGCTACAAGGATGTGTGCAGGGGACGGATGGTCGAGTGGTAAAGCACTCGACTGTTGACCTGAAGGTACCTGGTTCGATCTTCGGTGACGACCAAGGGAAATTTTCACGATTTGGCTCAAGTTCCCTTCATGTCTCCCGTGGTGCCTCCATGGCCATTACACTCCCCGGCTGTTTATTTGTCTGTTCATCACGCATTTCTTCTTTGCTTTAGACATGTTTGTAAATAGTTTGAAAAATATGCTGTTTTTATTTTTTTGCCTTATTATTGTTTACCAAGGTGAATGAAATTTGTCTTTGATAATAACATAACTTTTATTTTACTATATTTAAAATTGTGACGATTGTTACGATAACATATTTAAAATTGTGATGATTGTTGCAATAACATATTTAAAATTGAGATGATTGTTGCGATAACATAAATTGTGATGATTGTTGCAGTAATTCTCAAATCTTTCAGTCAATATTTGTTGTTGTTTTTTTTACAGGCGAGCCCCACACTGACGGGGAACCCGGTGATTTGAGATTTAGAATTAAACAAGTCAAGTAAGTTGTATTTTTTTTTTTTTGGTGTAGGCGTAAACCACTCTGGGCATTCATTTATACTCCCCCCCCCAACCACTCCATAACCATTTCCCCTCCAATTTAATCTTAGGTCCATCAGTTGGGTCTACATGCTTGATTTTGCAAACTATTCAATGTCAGGGACGAGGCCTGAGTGTTGCCGGTCATAATTCGTAGAGAAAAATGTATTGATGTTTTTTATGCTGTATACATTGGCACAAATGAACATGGGTTTATATATTTGTGTAAATTATTAGACTAATAACATATACTGTTTATATATATATATCAATGAAAGTTATATGTATTTAAATTGTAGCCATTTTATTATGAATGATTACGCTAACTATATTCAATAAACACAATACCTTAATATAGCATTTGTTATAAGTATGACTATGACCGGGAACACTTACCCCTCGTCCCTGTGAGGTGGATATTTTTGTAGAAGTGCATGTATTTATTGCACCTGGTGATATTCAAATGAATTATCTCTAAGGTTGTGTGTTGTTACCAGTGATAAGTAAAGTACATATTCATTCACATTTTTTCTTGTGATAAATTTCGTACGGTGACTATAAAATATAAATAAGAGTATTTTTTTTATATAAATAGGTAAGCATATATTTTTATGCGACATACATACGAACACCCTAGGCCTGATATTTTCTTGTCATGGTTTTTTTTCTTTCCTTCACCTAGACTTCAATTTCTTTACTACTCATTCACATTGTAGTACATGTATATTGAAATCTGAAAAGAGAGTTATTTTATTGTGGCAAATATTTTACAATGAGGCGGGTGAAAGTAAAATGTTCTGAACAAAACTTCCGACATTTTAATCTGTATTCCTGACAGTTTAAAACTCTTTTTTTTTTTTAGACACCCCAGGTTTGAGAGGAGAGGAGATGACCTGTATACAAATGTCACCGTGACCTTGACTGATGCTCTGATGGGATTTGAAATGGATATTAAACACTTGGATGGACACAAGGTAAGTTCGTGTGTTAAGTTTTTTTTTTGTGCTGGCACCTAAAGTCCCCCCACTACAAGCAGTGGTAAATAGGGTCCACTTGTCAATTTTTTTAAAAAATGGTTCCATGTTGTATGCACGTCGTGTTAGTTTACATGTACAGCCAGTTAACCTGGTTGGCTGCTTTTTTAGTGAAGTATCCTGGTGTTGATCATGTTTGAGCAGACGCGTTCTTGTGGATAGGCCGTACTTTTTTTTTACTCTGAGAGCGTTATAAAAAATTATATTTTTCTTTATGTGTGAATTAGAAAAAAAATAGCTTTGCAAACTAATGTAAATAATTACATAATTTTAAAAAATGCACCTAAAACACATTAAAAACAGCAGTTCCCAGATAAAAGATTGTGAATCTTAAAACAACCAAACATCATCACAGGCGCTACCATTTGTAAGAGAGGCCACAAAATCAGCCCAAGTGGAAAGTTTTAATAGCAGAGGTAAAAAAATCTAGAAAAAAAACTTTATGATCAGTGGCATGCTTTGTTTTAACAAGGTACATGAACGATCGATCAGTCTGGCTCCACAAAATTTTTGAGTTGCGAGCCACATACTGTTGAGATTCGCCACAAGGCAGTACAGATAGCTACTGAAATACAAATGCTAGTCGATCACTCGATTTTGCCGATCATACATGACTTTTCGATGCCTCCCATCTGGTTATGAAACGGGCTGTGTTCTTTTACTACACCAGTAGTTCAGAAAGACATTGAGTTTCAAGAGGTGAAATGGGATGAGGAAAAATCACTTTGACATGCTATCGCTAAGTGTTTCATTCGATTGGAAAGATGGTGGCCTTCATCCATTGTGTCTCAAAAGGTGGGGAGTTCCAGGTGGGTTGCAGCAACATTTTAATCTCTGATTATTAGATTTAAAATTTATAAATGCGTAGCGACAACTCTGTCGCTCAATACGTCATGAAACTAAATGTTTGTAAATCTGCGACATATAAAGGGAAATCTGTATATACAATATTTAACCAAAACTAAATTTTTTTTTGTGCTGTGTCGTGAAACTGAAAATGCAGTTACAATAGGTGGCATGCGTAAAAGTTCGAAAACCACTCCTTCCTTTCAGAAAGAATTTTCGAAGTTGAGAAGTAAGCCATTAGTCAGGATTATGAAATAGGTCTACCACAAGGAGATTTTTTCTGAAGGGGCGTTATTTTCTGTAAATTTTTCTTGCGTAACTTAAAAAATAGTGAGACTGTGAATCATAACTGCCTTGTTAACTCGCTAGGACTTGTACTGTGGCTACATACACATTTCATCTTGTCCAATGGGTCAAGATCCATTTATAAAAATGTACTTGACACTATGTAACCCATAATGTGGGCTTGTAAGATAATTTAATTACGGGCTCAGTTTTCTCCAAAATTGCAGTGAACAAAGAAATGCATTGAGTATTATCTACATCGTGTTCATTACCTATAGCAGTTATGTTTCACTTGTTGCTGTAATTTAGAACATGTTGGGGGGGGTCTAATCTTTTTGAAGATGTGGACTTTTCCAATGAAACATTATCAGTCATCAGTGGAGTGATGCTTCCACCAATAATATTTATTTAAGACTGATTTAGTGGTGTATGTGTAAATTGTAGAGTAGAATAATCTGTGAATCAGGGGATAAAAGAATGGTTAGCTCATGTGTTGGCCCAACACATCTGTCAACCATTACAAGCATTGACCATTGCACAGCCACTGCATATTTGTTATTTTTATCCCACAGCCAATTGAAACCAATAACCGTCCCCTCCAATTAAATCATGGTATCTCACATGCCAAGTAATTCCCAACTTTAATTAAACATGTATAAATTGGACAATTCTCTCTGTCACAGTTTCAGATTACAGTATACATAAGACTGCAGAGTGAATGTTTTCTATTTGACTACTTTCAGTATCATCAAATTTTGAGACTCTACTCTTTTCAAAATTAGCAAATGCTTGTTAATAGATTGCGATCATGAAAATAATTTTGTAACACACATTTACATAAAACGAAAACCAGCTCTTTGTGTACGGCTTGTAATTATTTTAAATTTCATCAACTTTTATTGGAGAACATTAAGCCAGGTGCTTCTGTAATGTCCGAGCATTATTTCCCTTTGCTTTGATTTCAAGGAGACGAATTATGTTGTAAGGTGTGAAAGAGTTGGGGGAAGAATAAGTGATGCGTTTTCCCTTGATATGAAACTAATGAAATATAAAAAAATTGTAATCAATATGTAATGTCTTTTTCTCTTGCATTAGTTTATATAAGTCCTGTATACATATCCTATATATAACCTATCAAAAGTAGATGTTTTTGTTAATTACCTTTTTTTTTTTCAAATTAATGTGTTTTAAAAAAACCTTTGACCTTAAATTATCTCTTCAAATTAAGTCTGATGGCCTTCTTGTTTGGTAAACACGTCTGCTAAAGTTTAGGCTAGCAGTTTTAATCTTAATTATGTCTTGTATTTCTGAAACTGTTAGCTCTGGGTTTTATTTTATGTAAAATTGACACTTCTCAAAGTGACTTGATCATTTTAAAAAAAAATAATACTGTGCAGTTTACACGGTGCACTTGATATAAAATGCTAATATTTACTTTCTAAACATCTAATTTGATGTATTTGTTTCACCTGGTTTTAATATTTTAACTCGGATTATATTTTTTTGTTTGTTCACTTGTTAGGTTCATGTAGTGCGAGACAAAGTCACCTGGCCCGGGGCCAGGATGAGAAAGCCCAACGAGGGAATGCCCAATTATGAAAACAACAACGTGAAAGGCTCGTTGTACATTACCTTTGACATTGAGTTTCCAAAGGGAGTTTTCTCGGAAGAGGATAAGCAAGGTTCTGTCCCTTTATTTTTTTTTTAATATTTATATATATAGTCTCACATATGCTATTTGATCTGCTTTGTTAGGCTGCATCTTACGTGTACTATTTTAAAACATAACTGGAGCATTGTTTGTTTTTGTTTTTATCATGCTGTGGCTTTAGATGTGTTCTTTTTTTCTCTGATGGCCTTAGGGGGACTTTACATTCTTAAGTTTTCTATATGAAGCATTTAGAGTTAGAGTAGTTTGGCTGATGCTTCATCGAAATATAAAAGTTAAGTTTACTTACAGATCTTCAGGGCAGATGAGGTTTAGAATATATACACAGTATTTATACATATACAGACTTTTTTTATGATACGTATATTTTCAAATGTCTGTATAATTACACATTCTTATAATATTTATCTATTTTTTGCAAATAGAAAAATTGTAATCTAATTCTGTATTTACTATTACTAAATACTGAAGTATCTATATTCCGTGTACTCCGCTCTTGTGACTGGCCTGGTTAATATATATAATACACAAAGGTGTCAAGTGAAGTCTTTGAGGAGAAATCTCTGGAATCTTAATATGCATGTTGTATCATCTCTGCCTGGTTTTATAAAATTGAGCTTCAACTTTTCAAAGTGTATTTATTGTACAGAAAAAAACAAAATAATAACTTTGAAATATTTCTCCAGTTCATTAGAACATGTATTGGCATTCTGCATTTATGATGCCATTCGGTTAAATTTGTTTGTATGTGATTGCCAAATGTGCATGACATCATTCAGGTTTACCTTACATGTATGTGATTTTTAAATATTCAACGTTTTCTATTCTTTCAGGAATCAAAAGTATATTGAAGCAAGAAAGTAAACAGAACGTGTACAACGGATTGCAAGGATTTTGATCTCCAGATTTTTAATGCTTAGGTTTATTATATCCGATTTTTTTTGCTTTCGTGTACATAAGCGTCTGCCGTGTCTGAATGTTGATTATTTTTTTTTCGGTGTCTTAAGAAATTTTTATAATATCCGTTATTTTCTTTTTAATGACGTCACGATTTATTATTATTATTTTTTTTTTTTACACTGATAACAAGGGCGGGTAATTGACAAACGCAAGTTTACAGGTTGATTAACTTCTGACTGATTTTGTTGGGGTGAATGGATGTTTAAAAACAAACTATTTGCTGATGTGATATTGAGACCACTGTTTGATATAAATAATGCATTGATGTTTGGTCCCGGGTGCATGCCCAATTTCATTTTTTTTTAAAGAAATACTTTTTTTTTTATTTCATTTCCACTGCAATAACTAATGAAAGTCTTAGTTCAATTCATAGTTCTTGGAACTGTCGTTCGATTAGCTGTTGCGAGCTTATATACTGGTATAAAAAAATTACTGTTATTATTATTTACTTTTTTACTTCATAGTCTCTTGTTTTGAAAATGTAAAGTGCCAATCTTGCAAATTTCACTCATTGGCTGCGCAGCAGTGTTTTAGTTGTTTTTTTTTTACATATAAATTATCCTTCTTGTAAAAATCTGACCGTGTTAATACAAACTTAGCGATCTAGCTGATGAGACGCCATCTGTTACTTTGGCTCTTTTCAGCCTCTTTCTGGGGACCATTGCTTTGATAATGAACATTTATTAACAAACATGTTTTTTGGGGAAACTATGCGCTAGGGGTCATTTTTTTTTTTCTAAAATTTTTTTTCACTAAACAAATATAATTTAGTTGATACTATACGGCTTGCATAGATCTCATGTAATAACTTTCTCCAAATTTTCTCTGTTCAATTAGTAAATGATATTTAAATTCCCCCCCCCCCCCCCCCCCCCAAATTATGGTAGATGGCCCCTGCCAATGATTGTAGTGTAAAATATTTTTTATCGATTAATAGAGTTGATAAATTAGTCAATTGTGTATTCTGTAACATACTGTAAAGTTTCCGTTTATTTATTTTTTTTTCGTAGAGGATAAAAATTGGGTTTCATTCATATGTGAGAAATTTTACTGACTGACCGTTCATCTTCTTCCACTGATACGAATTAAAAATATTCTTTTTCCATTCTTTGTTGTACATTGGTCATTATTATTTTTTTATTTTTTGTTTCATTCATTTTTAAGTTTACTTTTTTTTTTCAAATTCTTTTTTAGGTTTATTGGAAGATTATGTTAGTGATGTTTTTATGAATAATTGTTCCAACATTTAATTAAACCATGTAATTTTTTGGCTGGGTTTTTTTACATTAAAAAAAACCTAACTTGATATTTCATCTGCCATTGGTAAGCAAGTAATGAAAAAAAGTCACTGACCTTTATTCTGTCAGAGTAACCATAGTGAACTGCAAATGCCAATATATATATATTTATATATGTGTTATACTTTGTTTTAAAGACTTTTGACGTGCTTAAATCTTTCGAGTAAAATATTTATCTGTAAAGCGTTGAAGCTCAAAATTTTTAACTCTCTGCAGCTGACATTAAAGGTGAACAATATTTTTACGCTTTGAAAAAAAAAATAACTTTGTTTTGTAGCAGGACTAAAATGAATGTTTAAGACTTTACAGAGATTTCAAGATATTTAAAAGAGAAAAAAAAAAAATATAAATGTTTCTAGCCAATTTGTTGGAGTTTATTTTATTGGATAGTGAGAAGTGTAATAGCGAAAACACACATCTATGATGGGCAGCGGTATGCTAACAATGAAGTAGGTTGCTGGGCCCCATAGGGGAAATCAGTAAGCTGGGGGGGGGGGCTCTTGTGTATACACAAACTGGTTTCGAGGTAGGAAAGTGCACAGAGGAGAAAAAGTCATGTGCCATTCCTTCTTTTGAGGGGTGTCCACATCAGACATTTTGCAGTAGCCCCCCCTCCCCCAAGTTTTGATACCTCCCTAGAAATATTCCAGTGTCCATGATGTTGGTAGTTGGTGTCATCATGTTAAAGGGGGCCTTGACCATAGCCCTGTGAAAAGGCTCGTTTGGGTGCCCTAGACATTAGGGGGCCCTAGACAGAAAAAGATGTCAAGGTAATCCACATGGAAAGATTTGGGCCTTAAAAATCTTTGATGTTTGGGGGGCCCTCTGAAAAAGCCCTAACTCATGAGATCATTGTAACCGGAAACAAAAAGTCCCCACAGGGGGCCCCTATATCCAGCAGGGTTGCGGGAGGGGGCCCAGGCGGTAATATTGCCCATCCATAAGAACGACCCTTTGTGAAGTTATTCAATTAATGGCAGAAAATGGTGCTGACGTAAACAACATTCTTGCAAAAGCGTTCATCCGCTGTCGATCTGTTGGGCGTCTTTCATTGGTTGCTTTAGGTGCATTTATTTATAACACCATGTCGAGGCCAGGACATTTTTTTTTACATATCCCACAATTCACCCAGAGGCGGTGAAATGCAAAGCGCGACTCTTGTGTTTATTTAGTACCTGGCCAAACTATGTATAATTGCAGGCCAGATTGGCTTACAGAAGGGTTTTATTCTTTTTTTTTTTATAACATGCTGACAGCCATTTTGTTTTATTTATAGTTGGCTACACTGTTTGTATTCGATGGCTTTTTTCATCATAAAGAAAAAAAAATCACAAGTAGCTAATTATAATATTTAAATGAGTTTTAGAACAACAAAGACTCATTGCTGTTTCGTATTTTGATGAAGAAAAAAGTAATCGTTTTGTGTGAGAGAGAGAGAGAGAGTTAAATTTAACTTAAAAACTAGGTCACATGGAGTGCATCGGTTTTGTCGTTGTTGGTTAGGTGCGCGTGTTCTAAATTGAATGTTGCACCGCATAACCTCTCAATGGCGGGAGGAATCTCCGAACATATTAATGAATATTCATTTTATTCATTAAAAAAAATGGCTTTTTATAGTACAGGCTTAAGTTTATAAATACGCTTGCAGGGCGGTTCTGACGTTTTTTTTGTTGTTTTTATGACCCTAAATAAAGGTCAATTGTAGTTGGGGATTCTTAATCTCTTGACAGCTCTCGAACTCCCGGACTCTCTAACCAGAAGCGCAACTAGACCAAACTTTCAGATGGGGGGGGGCAACAAAAATCACTTGTATTAAAAAATCACATTATTTATATATTTGTATTTTATTTTAAACAAATTTTGGTCTAATCTTTTGATTTTTTTTTAATTTCGGAGGGGGCTAATGCCCCCCAATTACCCCCCCCCCTAGTTGCGCCATTGTCTCTAACTCCCCAACTCTTGAACTCACTAACTTCCTCTGACTATCCAGTTATTGTATCCCAGTGCTATCATTGCTCTTCATTGTGGAAGGCCTGATAGAAATGTTGGAATGTTGCTGTTTATTTATTTAGAACTAGTAAACTAGTATTTAGAACTTTATTTAGTAAAAAAAAAAATATATTGGGCAGATAGATGGCTCAGAAAATGTGTACTTTAAAGTAACAACAGATTGAAATGTAAACATTCACGGGGTTACGGCAAAGTAAAAGTCCCGACGGGGGGAGGGGCCTTTGGCTTAATCGGGGGTGAGGGTGGGGGCTAGACAGCCAATTAATTTGCCTATTCATAAGAACGGCTCAGTCTGCTCGAGTATGAACACAATGGGCTCTATGTGCACTACTGTAATATTGTGTGGGCTCTATGTGCACTACTGTAATATTGTGTGGGCTCTATGTGCACTACTGTAACATTGTGTGGGCTCTATGTGCACTAATGTAACATTGTGTGGGCTCTATGTGCACTACTGTAATATTGTGTGGGCTCTATGTGCACTACTGTAATATTGTGTGGGCTCTATGTGCACTACTGTAATGTTGTGTGGGCTGTATGTGCACTAATGTAATATTGTGTGGGTCTATGTGCACCACTGTAATATTGTGTGGGCTCTATGTGCACTAATGTAACATTGTGTGGGCTCTATGTGCACTAACGTAATATTGTGTGGGTCTATGTGCACCACTGTAATATTGTGTGGGCTCTATGTGCACTAATGTAACATTGTGTGGGCTCTATGTGCACTAACGTAATATTGTGTGGGCTCTATGTGCACTACTGTAATATTGTGTGGCTCTATGTGCACTAATGTAACATTGTGTGGGCTCTATGTGCACTAATGTGATATTGTGTGGGCTCTATGTGCACTAATGTAACATTGTGTGGGCTCTATGTGCACTAATGTGATATTGTGTGGGCTCTATGTGCACTACACAATTGGGCACCCTTATAACCTCCCCCATTCCCATACCATGTGACGAATGATTACAAACACCCCCCGCCCCGAGCGGCCCCGTGTGTTATGGCGGTGCTGAGTACTACGGGCCATTTTGCGGTAGGGGCCTACACAACAGCCCTATGAGTACCATGGGCCTTGGTGATACTTATACCCAGGCCGTGATATCCTAGCTGTGGTGACATACACTGTACTGCTAAATGTACTACATTTCTACTTTATTAGCGGTACACGTCCTTTGATCTTTTAATGATGTGGAATTTGTCAACCTCTGACCTCAACACAAAGAAAAAAAAACAATTCCCCCCCACCCCCACCCAACCCTCCCAACAGTACAGCTGTTGGCCGTAAACTTGTCTTGTAACGATTTTACAATAACATATTATTGACGTGCGTGTATGCGTGCTTTAAAGTTGACTGATAGAGGTACTTCACCTTTGACCTTTGAACCCCTCCCATTGAACCAACAGCGTTTTATTTGATTGCTGTATATATATAGGTGCGGACTAAAAAGCCTTGCAACTTGAAGTTTGTTTTTTCCATAACTGTGATCAAACTTGACATTTGATCATGGCACCGCCAATTTCACTCGTTCCAGGGCCCCCTGCGAATGACTCTCCTCTTACGCACCGCAAACGACACTCGTCCTCAGGCCTCGCAATGACACTCGTCATGGGCCCCCACAATCGACATTCGTCTTGCGCCCCGCAACGACACTCGTCATGGGCCCCACAATCGACATTCGTCTTGCGCCCCGCAATGACACTCGTCATGGGCCCCACAATCGACATTCGTCTTGCGCCCCGCAATGACACTCGTCATGGGCCCCACAATCGACATTCGTCTTGCGCCCCGCAATGACACTCGTCATGGGCCCCACAATCGACATTCGTCTTGCGCCCCGCAATGACACTCGTAATAGGCCCCACAATCGACATTCGTCTTGCGCCCCGCAACGACACTCGTCATGGGCCCCACAATCGACATTCGTCTTGCGCCCCGCAATGACACTCGTCATGGGCCCCACAATCGACATTCGTCTTGCGCCCCGCAATGACACTCGTCATGGGCCCCACAATCGACATTCGTCTTGGGCCCCGCAATGACACTCGTAATAGGCCCCACAATCGACATTCGTCTTGGGCCCCGCAATGACACTCGGCCCAGCCTCAGCTTATCGCTACGGCCCGCGTCTTGCCCCTTTACGTCCCGCGCGACCTTCATCAAACCAACGCCCCCCCCCGAACGCCGCACATAGCCGCCGCCATTACTATCTGGATGATTAACTGCTGAAAGTTATTGATGTCGCTGGGTCAACTCTCCCCCCCCCCCACACACACCCTTTTTTTGGTTCTTTCATCCGGAGCTATATAAAAAATCGCTCTACGCTAATAATGATGACGTCATCGTGGGTTTTAACCAGGACACAAAACCATTTTGCCAAGTTGACTTTTTTTTTTAAAGTGCTTGTGTGCCATCTGCAGGACTCGTGGCAGGCAATCGTACACAGTTACACGCGCGGTTCTCGGTATTTCTAAAACCCAGGAGCCCCCCCCCCTTTTTTTCATAAGAATCGTTTTTCTATAATTGAGCCCATTTATGACAAAGACGGTCCTGTAGAATAATAAAAAAAAAAGATTATGAGGGCTTCGCGTGGGGGTGGTTCCCCCCACCCCACCCCCCCCGCTCATGTGATACATTTATTAGTGGTGGTTCTAACGGGCACAACTTGGGCCCCGAGAAAGCCCCCGTTTATTTGTCATGGTGTCGAATGTCAAAATGCAGGGCGGGCCCCCATGACATGATATAATGTACTTAATATTTAATGTAAAAAAAAAAAAAAGAAATAAAAAAGGTTTTGATAAACTGGGGTTAAAAAATATAATTGGCTAATGTCTTGAGTGGCCAACGATGTTAGGGTTTTTTTTTTTTGTTTGTTTACTCTTTACACAAACACTACTGAAGTTTATCTGTTATAGACGGGGCGAGGGTTTCTTGTGGTGGTCTCAGTGTGACAGCGGTGTGTGTCACGTTGGGGGTGGTGGGGGGGGGCGTCATTGTAAGGGAATGTAGTGGAGTCTTAGTGTATGTGTCGTGACGTCACTGCGTCATGAATGCATTGGTCTAGTCGTTTAAGCTCATCTATCTATCTATCTATCTATCTATCGATCTATCTATCTATCTATCTATCTGTCAGAATGTTAAGTGGTACCATTGTTCTCTGCCATCATTGTCTGGGTATTACTCTCTCAATATTATTGATGAGGCATTGCAGAGTTTAAATATTATTGTTATTATCTTGGATGCGTGTTTGTGGTAGCTGTGGCTCTTCTTTCATTCCACTAATCAAATACCAAATAATGTGCGAAGACAGTGTTCTTTGCTGATTGAAGATTATTACGATACAATAATATAGAAAATACGATAAAATAAGTTCACTGTACACATTATAAAAATAATCTGTTGGATCACCACATTTCTAGTGAGAACTCCATTATGTTCTAATGATACATCTGTATTATATCCAAGTACAAATACACAAAAACTTATCTAGAAAATATATCTCCATCATGAAGGTGAACCGTTACTCTCATGATCACTCACAATAATAATTGCAATATCCTAACAAGGAAAAAAACATCGACACGTCTGTCGTGTACGAGAGTGATCCTTCAACTGACCAAAAACTCTCTTCCGGAAATATAAAAATTCGGATCTCAGTTAAATAAAAAAGTGATCCTAATGTTTACGAAACAATTATACCTTTACACCTCCCCACCCACCAAAAATGTGCAACATTTCTCTAAAAAAAAATATTATTAATTGCACTATAGACATGTACCATCCTTAATTTATAATATGTAAAAATCAATTTCACTCTATGCAACTAGAGTAACTATATACATCAATATATACACTTGTGATTTCAATCCATAATATCACACTGTAATTGTGTGGGCAATTATCAATTATCTACACAACAACATTATAGGTGCATATATTTATATCAACAAATCATGATTCAACCTAAATCCATATCTTCATAATATTCACAATAGTTATCAGTGTATCAAATTGTAAAATCTTAATTCTTTGTACATCAATCAAGAATGATCCAATATCATGTTACCAAAAATTCAATTCATTATACATGTTCTCTGGTATAATTAGTCAATAATTCTTCAAAGGAATGTAGAGTAGATGAATAAGTGTTTCATCAATTACATTAATCAATATGTCACCTCAAAATTTGGTGAACTAATACAAGCTTGTGGTGTCCAAATAATTACAAGTAATAATGACAAATAATCATGCCACAAAAGAAATGTTATTTCATATTACCAAAATCTATGTGAACAATCTTCCTAATATGTGCTAAGTAAATAATAAAAATAATGTACAACAACATTATATATAACAATTTGCCAATCAATGTCAATTCATGCAATATTAAAAAAAATTTGCAATGTCAATCTATGCCATCTCAAAAAAAAAATGTTCAATGCCATTATACAGAATAAATTGTACACAATGTCTTTCTATTACAACAATTTTCCAAAAAAAAGAAAACTTTTATTGCTAAGTCATTTATCAACATGAAGTAAAATGTGCCATATATGTATGTTTGTCATGACAATAAAAAATATTAATCATAATATGTCATGCCGAATGAATTTATAGTCTTGAGTAAGAATTACTAAAAAAAAATTCAATGTTTCACAAAATATGCTAACTCATATTACTATTACAATTTATATATATAGGTGTTTAACTAAGTCTAAAATAAATTTGATTTAACAATCAAGAAAAAAATTTTGTATGTTATTATCTATTATTCAATTATTATGATGCCAGCAATAAAATATCCAATCAATTTATTCAGTTAACCTTGATAGAATATCTGGTATAAAATTATCTGAATCTATTATATGTTCTATATGTGAATCTATTATTTTCATCTAAGTCTTGTTTCTGTTTCATTTTTTTTAATGTATGTTTCCTATCAAATAATGTGCCTCTTGAATGTGTATGTTTTCTCAAACTGGGTTTCAAATAAGAAATATGTCTAAGTTTAAAGCAATTATTATTTGTGTGACCAAAATTATTACAATAGTCACATTGACGCTTATTAAAATAATTTGTGTGTTTATTTGTCCCATATTTTACTGTGTTATAATCTTGTCTTGCTCTGTATTTATTGCTATCTAGATGGTTGGACTTATTCTGTACATGTCCATTTCTATAGTCATTTTGTGATTGTTGTCTATTTCTCATGTTTTCTTTATAGGAATTACTAACTTGTTTATTTTTACAGGGGCAAAATGATTGTTTGTGACCAAAATTATGGCAGCAGTAACATTTAATATGTTTAAATTTTAGAGTGCATACTGATTTGTGTTTATCTGATACTGTTGACTCTTTTCTACTTTGTTTACTATCATGTGCAACAACTGAAAATGGGTTTATTTGTTTTACTATTGTTGCCTCTGTCTGCTTTTCAGAATGTTGCATAGTTTGCATCATAGTAGTGGTATCATTTTCTATTGGATCCCTTTCAATAGATTTCAGTACTTTCTGTATATTTATTTCTTTGTCATTCAACCAAAGTGTAAATAATTCTCTAGAATTATCCGGTTTAATATCTGGAATATTTCCTATAATCAAAGGGGCTACTGGGGATGTCATTGCTATAGCCTCAATTTTTCCACTCATCCATGGGGTGTCTATGTCTATCATGGCTTTCTTACACATAAGGGTCTGACCATTTCCTAACTTAATATTTTCAGAACTATCCATCATACACTCATGAGGAACAAGGGATGCATCTACAACCACGCATGTAGCACCTGTGTCTCTAAGACACATAACGGGTTTATTGTTGAGAAAGCAAGGGTAAAATACTAAATTACCATTATTACTTAACAAAGCATTTACATTATGCATTTTGTTATTTCTGTTTAAGGATCTGCCTCTATCATTACTCTGTCTAGGAGGACTATTATTTGGTGACTGTCTCTTTTGATATTGTCCCTGATATTTACCAAAAGATCTATCATGACTGTTTTTAGGATACTGTCGTTGGGTATGTATCTGCTTTCTTGTACATGACCATTATTCACATATCTATTTCTGTTTAAGTATAGTTTGCAGTTGGCTCTGTTGTGCCCTGGATTATGGCAATAGTAACAAGTCTTTTGTACTCTAGTAGGTAATCTAGCAGGTAAGCTTCTGTATCTACTGTCATTATAATTGTACTGCAATTTATTTTTGTGTCTAATGGCACTAAAAGTGTTATCATTTTTACTCTTAAACATGGGGACATCTTGATTGCTATCTTTATAATCAGATAATGTGGTAATAAGATCTTTCTTACAATTGACTTTCTTTAATTTTATGAAAGAAAATAGCTTGTTGGAGCTTATGTTCAAAATTTTGTCTACTAGCATTAGTTCAATAATTTGTTGGGGATCAGATGCATTTATGCCTGCCATTTTTGTGAAGTTATTTAAGTAGGACTCTAACTTGTTTACATATGCTGTGGGGTGTTCTGTTTCAGCCATCATTGTATTATGGAACAGATTCCTATAGTGTTCCTCAGTTTTATTATGAAAGTCTAGAAGATGTTGTTTAATTTCATTATATGATTTGCATTCTGGACGTCCTAACATATGCAATACATTTACGGTTTCGCCACGGAATGCTCCTAGTAAATGTTTAGTCCATTCAGACTCGGGTATATTATTAATTATAAGTATAGATTCAAGATTGGCCAAAAATGTATCTATGTTATCATCTTTGGAATTAAATTGACCTATATTTGGTCTACCACCTGTATTATTTGTTGGTAGTGTTTCTGTGTGTTGCTCTAATTCTATTCTTTTCATTTCTACTTCTGCTTCTAATCTTTTCATTTCTAATTGTATTTTCTCTTTCTCTAACTTTTCCTGTCTGTCTGCATCTAACTTTTTCATTTCTAATTGTATTTCTCTTTCTCTAATTTATCTTGTCTGTCTAATTTCTCTTTCTCTAATCTTTCCTGCATTTCTAATTTATCCTTTTCAAGGTTTCTAAGAGCAAGTCTGTCTTCTCTATCTAATCTTTCTTTAGCCTTAAGTTCCTCTTTCTCAATAAATTGCAGGAGTTTTTCTCCTGTTAAACCTAGTTTCTCCCCTCTTTCTTTGTAAATATCAAACAAATCTTCATTTTGGTTTTTATTATCCATATTGCCGGTTCAGAAATATCAAAATATTGAAATAAAGTGATAAAAATCACTATTCTAGTAAATTATATGATACTGATACTGTATCACTGGCAATATATAAATCTATGATCAATGAAACCTCAAGAAAAATTACTGGCACTGATCAATAACAACTGGCACTAAACAATACTAACTGGCATTGACTTAAATTAAATGGCAAAAATTATTATACAATATTGTACATTGAAGAAAAAAAAAAAGGTCAGGGTTCAGTGTCCAATAAATAATAAATGAAAAATAATTATAAAGAAATAAGTTGTACAAGACAGGACTAATGATAACAAAGCAGCGAAAAAAAATATCTATCTGTCTATCTATCTAATCTATCTATCTATCTATCTATCTATTGATCTATCTATCTATCAGTCTGTCTGTCTGTCTGTCTATTGATCTATCTATCTATCTACATATCGATCTATCTATCTATTGATCTATCTATCGATCGATCTATCTATCTATATATCGATCTATCTAATCTATTGATCCATCTATCTATCTATTGATCTATCTATCCATCTATATGTCCTTCAATCCATCACCGAATGTAACAGATTTTTTTTTAATGTACAAAATAATCGCTGAAGATGTAAATGTAAAACAGCAACAGCACAAATCAGTAAATTGAGTTCAACCGAGATGGACAGATTGACCCAATCAATTTTAGGTCAACGCGTACAATTCGCCGCTCTCTCCCCCCCCCCTCCCCACCCCCCTCACTTTACCGCTGCATGAACTTTTTTTTTGCTTTGAAGCAATACTTGCTGATGCAAACTCTGAGCTTACTGCGAGTACGTTTGTGAGTGTGCGTGTGAGTGTGTGTAAGTGTGTGAGTGAGTGAGCGAGCGAGCTATTGTGCACACGTGTGTCTGTGTGTCTATGTGTGTGTGTGTGTGTGTGCGTGTATGTTTGAGGGATATGCATACCAGAGAATGTCTCTTGCACTGGTATGCGTGTGTATGTGTGTGTGGGGGGGCCGTGTGTGAGTGTGTGTGTGTGTGTGTGTGCGTGGCAAGATCCTCCGTGGCACGCCATGACGAGAGGGGGTCGCCCGGTACATGTCGTTATTGTATTTATTTACCGAAGGCCGGGCGCAAAAGCAACAGATGGTGTCACCTTGGGGCGTGGGGAGGGGTGGGGTGGGGTGAGGTGGGGGGAGGGTTTGCGGAGGGGGGATTCAGGGTTGTGAGGGTGTGTGTGGGGGGGGGGAGGGGGTGATCCACGAACATATTATGTGTGTGTGTGTGTGCGTGAGTGTGTGTATATTTACATTTAATATGAAGCTTTAAAAAAAAACCAAAGGCAAAGACAAAAAAAAAATGTAGAAATAAATAGGACGAAGGTTGGAAATAAATGGGAAGGGGGAAAAAAAAACACGTACTCAACTCTTACTCCAAACTTCCTCCTTTATCTCCCGTATACAACCTTCATCAAACCTATCTCCCCCCCCCCCCACACACACATAGACCTTTCGGAATAATGAAACAAATTGTAGGGGTCGGGGAGAGAAGGGGGGCGTGTATGGAACGTCAAAATGGGCTGGGCTACTATCACTGCGAGGTGGACGGGTGGTCGTGTGGCAAAGCACTCGACTGTCGACCTGAGGGTCCCTTGTTCGATCCCCAGTGAGGACCAATGGATATTTCAGGTCATGGCTAAAGTCCCCGCTCTATCTCCCGTGGTGCCTCCATGGCCATTGCACTATCGGCTGTGGTGGGGATGAAAGAAGGGCGCCACAAAAAGCGTCCCATTAGTGGATAGATAGGATCTAAGCCTAAGAGGTTTCATCTTATTTTTACCGTGACTTCACACACACGCACACACACACACGCACACGAGAACCCCTCCCCCACCCCTCGCCCCGTCCCCATGACTATAACAGATAAACTTCAAGACATTAGCCAATTATATTTTTTTACCCCAGTTTATCAAAACCTTTTTTATTTCTTTTTTTTTTTTTACATTAAATATTAAGTACATTATATCATGTCATAGTGTCGAATGTCAAATAGGCCAAGACCCCCCCGGGCCCCCCCCCCAAATTCCCAAGGTTCGGCACTGACCTACTCTCTCTACAGAGCGTGCCATATTAAGTGATGGCATCGACCATGAGTGTCAGAGATCAGGGCTTTATCTTCTGGGATTCCCTATCAATATAGTCTTTAAATGTGGTATGTTTGTCTTTTTATCTTCTGGGAATTCCCTATCAATATAGTCTTTAAATGTGGTATGTTTGTCTTTTTATCTTCTGGGAATTCCCTATCAATATAGTCTTTAAATGTGGTATGTTTGTCTTTTTATCTTCTGGGAATTCCCTATCAATATAGTCTTTAAATGCGGTATGTTTGTCTTCTTATCTTCTGGGAATTCCCTATCAATATAGTCTTTAAATGTGGTATGTTTGTCTTTTTATCTTCTGGGAATCCCCTATCAATATAGTCTTTAAATGTGGTATGTTTGTCTTTTTATCTTCTGGGAATTCCCTGTCAATATAGTCTTAATGCGATTACAATATGTGATAAATTGGATATTTTAATCTGTGATGAATCGGACATTTTAATGTGTGGTAAATTGGACATTTTAATGTGTGATAAATTCGACATTTTAATGTGTGATAAATCGGACATTTTAATGTGTGATAAATTGGATATTTTATTGTGTGATAAAAAGGACATTTTAATTTGTGATAAATTGGACATTTTGTTTTGACTTTCACCAGAAATGTCAGGCTTTTTTTTTTTGTATTTAATTAAACAGCAACGCACCTTCTCACAGATGATAATGATTAATAAAATTAGGGTGTGGCATTATCGCAAGATTCCGGGGGTGGGGGTCCTGCTAAAAGCGGTGTGTGGGTGGGTGTGTGTGTCAGCAGCTGTGGGCGGGACGTGTAATAAGACGATGACTACAATTGTACACAGTGCGGGGAGATGTTTTTTTTATTTCATACCCACATAAACACAACATACGGTGTAAACACATAAACACAACATACGGTGTACACACTAAAACACAGCATACGGTGTAAACACATAAACACAGCATACGGTGTTAACACACAAACACAGCATACGGTGAAAACACACAAACACAACATACGGTGCAAACACATAAACACAACATACGGTGTAAACAAACAAACACAACATACGGTGTAAACACACAAACACAACATACGGTGTAAACACATAAACACAACATACGGTGTAAACACACAAGCACAGAATACGTGTAAACACACAAACACAACATACGGTGTAAACACACAAACACAGTCTACAGTGGCCAGATAACACAGAAGAATCATGATTATAAACCGGATAATATTTTTAAATATCAACTGTATCCCAACGCCTAGTGTTCCGTAAGTTTAATCAAGCCATTTCGAGTACCGCAGGGGAGCCAGATAAACTGACCCCACCCCCGGGGACTGGGGAGCACGTTCTCTTCGTGTTGTTTAGTGCATATTTCGAGCAACACCCCCTCCCAAACCTCCCAGCCCCTTGAATAGCCCGATGGGCCATATAATTATTTAAAGAATACGGCCCTGGTAGTTTTGATTCATGGTATGTGAACTGGGACCTGTGACCTGTCGCATAAGACGCGAAAAAACAACGAC
>JAGDYQ010000107.1:1526270-1578770 GCA_021962125.1 Bulinus truncatus | reverse complement strand
CACTTGGGAAGTGGTTGTGATAATACAGCCAAACTGGCAACAGATTTATTTTCAAGTACACGCAACCTCAGTGTTATGCTCTGTGTTACTCTGTGTGTTATGCTGTGTGTAATGCTGTATTTTACGCATTGTGCTATGCTGTGTGTTATGCTGTGTGTAATGCTGTATTTTACGCATTGTGCTATGCTGTGTGTTATGCTGTGTGTAATGCTGTATTTTACGCATTGTGCTATGCTGTGTGTTATGTTGTGTGTTATGCTGTGTGTAATGCTGTATTTTACGCGTTGTGCTATGCTATGTGTTATCCTGGGTGTTATGTTTTATGTTATGTTTATAATTCACTTTATTCATATTTTCTCTATGTCCCTCTCTCTCTATCTCTCCCTCTCTCTTTCTACCTCTCTATCTCTTTCTACCTCTCCCTCTCTGCCCCCTCTTTTTCCCTCCCTCTCTCTCTCTTTCTTCCTCTCTCTCTTTCTACCTCTCCATCTCTGTCCCCCCTCTTTCTCTCTCTCTCTCTCTCTCACACACACTCAATGTCTCTAAGCCCGTCTCTCACTCTCTATACCTCCCTGCTTTTTTACCCTGCCCTCGTCCCCCCCTCTCTCTCTCTCTCTCTCTCTAAGTCTCACAGTCTTTCCCCATCTCCCCCATCTTGTTTTTAATTCCACAAATTCTTCTTCTGCCCTCTACAACAGTGACTCTCAAAGTGTATGCTGTGACCTCATTTAAAGCGGGTCGGTCGCCATATAGTTTCATCTTTATTAAAGAAAAACAAAAATAATAATTCAATTTCATTTTGAGCTTTTCTTTTTTAAACCAATCCTTTCTTTGTGTTTCTTTACGTCTGCGTCACGGACATGGTTTCTCTCAATGGGTCGCTGACAGCAGACATTTGAGATCCACTTCTCTGGCAATAATTTTTTTTTTCTTAAAGTTACATAAATTTAAGGGTTAAAAAAAAATTAACAACAAAAAAGCAAAACAAAACAAAAAAAAATAAAACAAAAACAAAACATTGACATTGGACACCAGGACATGAGATAATGATATTAATATTTAATGTAAAACAAAACTTTTGGGGGGCCACCTTCAAGCTGGAGCCCGGGGGCACTTTCAAATTTGGACCCCCACACCCACCTCTAGGTACACCTCTGTTTCTCCATTCGTCATCTATATTTCCCACCAAAACACCCAATAAACGCCGTCGTGTGGCTGCAGTATTTACAATCTAGTACTTACGGTGTTATGTTTACATTTCGACCTGTTATTTTATTTCACCGCTTGGAGGTCAATGACACCGGGATGCACTTTTATATACATACGGGCTGACGTCATGAAAGTGAAAATAAAAAAAAAAAATCTTCGCCATGTTCACGGATAATCGACAACATGTAACGGGGGGTTGGGGGAGGATGGGGTGGGGGGGGGTAGTCGGAAGGGGCGTTAGTACTTGAGTGTTGGAATCAGGAACAGAATGGGGGGGGGGAAGGGATATTCTGCATACATGCGATTAGATATTTATTTACAATATTAAATACAATGAATGTACAACGGGCAGGACGACTTGCTCTTCCTTCTTTCCTCCTTGCTCTTTTCTTTCTTACTTTCTTTCTCCCTTCCTTGCTCTTTTCTTTCTTACTTTCTTTCTCCCTTCCTTGCGCTTTCTTCCTCACTTGCTATTTCTTCCTTCCTCCCTTCCTTTCTTTCTTCCTTCCTTTCTCACTCCCTTCCTCTTTCTTTCTACCTTCCTTGCTCTTTTCTTTCTTACTTTCTTTCTCCCTCCCTTCCTCTTTCTTTCTTCCTTCCTTGCTCTTTCTTTCTTCATTCCTTTCTTGCTCTTTATTTCTTCCTTCCTTACTCTTGTCTTTCTTCCTCCCTTCCTCTTTCTTTATTCCTTCCTTGCTCTTTTCTTTCTTCCTCCTTTTTTTCTTTCTTAGTTTCTTTCTTTCTTTCTCCCTCCCTTCCTCTTTCTTTCTCCCTCCCTTCCTCTTTCTTTCTTACTTCCTTCATTGCTCTTTCTTTCTTTCTTTCTTCCTTCATTGCTCTTTCTTTCTTTCTTCCTTCCTTGCATAATTATTTTCTCCCTTTCGTACTTTAAATTAAAAAAATAAATTGGGTTAGGATTACCAATAGAGGCCCCGTAGACATGCCCCCCCCCACCCCACCAATCCCTCCTATCGGCTCCCAAGTTTGCCTTTCTATAAGGGGTACGCGCCCATCTGTTTATTCGAAACTAATAATAAATGAGTTCAGCTGTTCATAAGACATCAATACATTTATAAAATAATGGCAAGTTTTAATGTAGCGGTTATCAGCCGTTCCATGAGTTGATATGGAGCAATGAATAAATAAATAATCAATGAGTCAGCGCCCACGCTTTTTTTTTTTTTATTTTTTTTTTCAGTAATGTTAGTTTATATAATTACTTGTATGAATTGATGAAAGGTTTAATGTACTGATTATTCATAAAAAATGATATTTTACGTATCGAAAATTCTTTATATCATTTCGATTGAATACTTTCGTATAAGATTATAAATCTGTGGATAGTGTTGGATAGTATTAAAACAGATCAATCAGTGCTAGATAAAATAATATCTCGACATTTTGAGATTCGAAAACTGAAACACGCGAATTTGCAGATTGTTAAAAATTTTAATATTTACGTAATGAAATATTTATGGGGGGGGGGGGGGTTATTTTGCATAAATAATAATGTTTAACTATTTCCTCAAAAAATAAAAAAAATACAATTGCGTTATTGAAAATTGAAAATATTTTTTTTTCATAAAATTAACTTTAAAATTTAAAACTATTTCACGTGTTTCTTTTGTAAAATCTAAAAAAAAATTACTTTATTTTAAAATATTTTCCAAAATTATTTTAAACGATAGTTATCTCCCTTAGCAAATTTGACCATCTGACGGTGTCTGTCCTCTATCTTGAGCCATTCTTAAGGATGGGCGAAATAGGAGGGTGCCTCTATCTCCCCCCACCCTCCCACTACTTTGTGGGGCGCTGGTTGGGGAATGACTGAAACAACTTCATATTTGTAGGGTCAAATGGGCCCAATATAAGTCTTTAGGGGCCCTAAGATTTTTAGGCGGAGGCCTTGAATGCGATATCGCCTGGGGTGGGGGGGTCCCTTATTATAATTTAGTCATTAAAGCTTCGCCTAGGACCCCTAAATGATGTTTCAGCTGGGGCGTGGGGGGCTGGAAACAATTTTGGACTTGGGGGCCGGCACATTGAAACGTCCGTGGTGTCACGGGCTGATTTTGAAACGTGTCAATGGTAATTGATTTATTCGACTTTATGTCTTTGTGTTTTTTTTTTTTAG
Source organism: Bulinus truncatus (assembly GCA_021962125.1). Classification (NCBI taxonomy): domain Eukaryota; kingdom Metazoa; phylum Mollusca; class Gastropoda; family Planorbidae; genus Bulinus; species Bulinus truncatus. The sequence continues at coordinate 1,575,427 of JAGDYQ010000107.1, read as the reverse complement.
TATTATCCATTCCTTTGACATGTTGTTGCTAATAAACGAACAGGTTTTTCTCATTTAAGTGGGTCGCGATTTCATAAAGGCGTGAGGACCACATGGCCAGGGAGTCGAAGAAGACATTGACAATGAGGTGGAGGGGGGGTGGTGGGAGGGGGATGAAGTTAAAAAGTAAATTGGCCAGGCTCGTAGCATGAGAGGGGCTGGGGGGCGGGCCCCTTACTGCGTTTTTCCTAGCCCCCCCTCCTCCTCTCCCCCCCCCCCGCTATGGGACTGGCCCCTGCTGTAGAATTTTCACGCTACGGGGCTGAATTAGGTATATAGTTTGCCTATGTCAATGTAGTTGTAGTAGTTGTTGTTTATGTTTGTGGTCATGTTAGTTACGTCTCCATCGTCATTCTATTTCGGGCTGATTCGTGTGTAACAAACAAACAATCAATCAAACAAACAAACAAACTCATCACACATGAGCAGGGCCGGATTTAGAATTGATAAGGCCTCTAAGGCACTCTAAGCTATTTGTGATATTGGGGGGGGGGGGAAGACCTTTATAAGTTCAGGTATTACGTCAGGGATAAATATTTAAGTGAGTATGAACATTTTTCACTCAGATCATTTTTTGTGAGGGGGGGGCCCTCAAGAAAGTGGGGGCACTAAGCTATAGGTTGTGTGGCTTATACGTAAATCCTGTACTGTACTTGGGCAATAAATAGTAAAAAGTATCAACAAACACACACACACACACACACACACACATAGAAAATGCCTCTCTCTCTTTCTGTTTTATGATCTCTTGATTTATTACCTTAACTCAGCACATAAACACACAACGCACGCACACACACGCACGCACGCAACAAACACACATACACAAAAGAAAACCTCACCAAAAGGCATGTCACTCTAAATGCGCGGGAAGTCCCGTAACTGGGTCATCGTCTGCACTACTTATTCACGTGTTGTTGTTGTCTTTTTTTTCAATTTAGCGCACTGCGCATGTGTAGAATTTGTTCAACTCGCGCGTTTATGTAACTACGTTTGTCTCTCTCTCTCTCTCTCTCTGCGGCCCTCTTATTTAAAGAAAAAGCTACCAAGTGTGACCCAACCCTCGCAGAAATCAACACATCTATTTAAGTCTCAGCCCCCACCCCCCCCACCCCCTCTTTTTTCCTTCCGCCTTTTAACAGTCACTGACCTTTATAAGTACATGTATATGTGTATATATATAAATGTAATTATTAACACACACGATAAAATTTATGTTCGTGTGTGTGTGTGTGTGTGTGTGTGTGTGCCATGCCGGGATTTCGATTGCTGAATACAAGGAAATCGGTACTTTAGCAGTCTTCTTGTGTTTCAAATGACTATTTGATAACTACTATATGGGTGTAACTTCCCTCCCCCCCCCCCTCTCTAATGTTATCCAACGGTTTACAACGGAATCACTTTATAACGACTTCAATTAAAATTTAATATTAGAAAGCTTGACCCACCGACGACTACCCCCCTGTCCTAGCCGCCACACACCCGTCCCTACCAGTTATGAGCCCCCCCCCCCCCAATCTACTATGTTGGTCATTACAACAACTGTATGACCAGAGAGACTCAAAGTATCAACAAATGGGCTATTATAGGTCACACACTTTCTGTATTAGTTCCTACCAACTCTGATGTCACGATGGGTACTTTTTTCCAGAAGGGCCCCAGAAGACCCATGAACGGCCCCGTCAATATGTCTCTCTCTATCACACTCTCTCTCTGTATATATATATATATATATATATATGTGTGTGTGTGTGTGTGAGTGTGTGTGTGTGTTTATGTGTGTATGTGTGTATGTGTGTGTGAGTGTGTGTATGTGTGTATGTGTGTGTGTGTGAGTGTGTATGTATGTGTGTGTGTGTGAGTGTGTGTGTGATATCAATAAGCAGGCATCTGTTTGTTGTTTGAAGATTTCTTTTTGAAGTCAATGAGCACTCAGCGGCAGTATTTCTATCCCATAATTTCACGCCGAAAGGATCAATGTGATTGCACAGCGAAATGTTTATAGGGTTTTTTTAAAATTTTTTTTTACATACTGTTGACTATTATCTCAAGTACATGCTGTATAGATAGATAGATCGAATAACAGAGAGAGAGAGAGAGAAAGAGAGAGAGAGAGAGGGGGGAGAGCGGGGAGTAGGGGAGAGAGAATGGGAGAGAGAAAAAGGGAGAGAGAGAGGGGATGAGAGAGTGGGATGAGAGAGAGAGAGAGAGTGGGAGAGCGGGAGTAGGGGAGAGAGATAATGGGAGAGAGAAAAAGAGAGAGGGGGGATGAGAGAGCGAGATGAGATAGAGATGCGAGAGAGGGAAAGAGGGAGAGAGAGATGCGAGAGAGGGAAAGAGGGAGAGAGAGAGGGAAAGAGGGAGAGAGAGATGCGAGAGAGGGAAAGAGGGGGAGAGAGATGCGAGAGAGGGAAAGAGGGAGAGAGAGATGCGAGAGAGGGAAAGAGGGAGTGAGAGATGCGAGAGAGGGAAAGAGGGAGAGAGAGTGAGAGATGCGAGAGAGGGAAAGAGGGAGAGAGAGATGCGAGAGAGGGAAAGAGGGAGAGAGAGAGATGCGAGAGAGGGAAAGAGAGAGAGAGAGATGCGAGAGAGGGAAAGAGGGAGAGAGTGATGGGAAGAGAGTGAAAGAGAGATAGAGAGATGGGAGAGAGGGAAAGAGGGAGAGAGGGAAAAAGGGAGAGAGATGCGAGAGAGGTAAAGAGGGAGAGAGAGATGGGAGAGAGGCAAAGAGGGATAGAGAGATGCGAGAGAGGGAAAGAGGGAGAGAGAGATGCGAGAGAGGGAAAGAGGGAGAGAGAGATGCGAGAGAGGGAAAGAGGGAGAGATGCGAGAGAGAGACAAGTCCGTTCATTTGACCAGTGTTGTGTTTACTTGCCTTTATATAAAACAAAAAAAAAAACAAGCAATTAAGCCTGTTCCATTCCGGACACAGGACGTGTTAGCGCATTTTCGTTTTTGTAAATTTTGGAAATGTTTATAAATTCAATTGTGTAATGCATATATTTGTAAAAAAAATAATTATAAAGACGCTTCTTTATATCTGAAAAAAAATTATTGTCTCTTAAATCTAACTACAAGTGGTTTGTTGTTACTGAAATAGGACTCATAATTGAAAACATTCTAAATTATAGTCATTTAATCGTCCGAAAACTCCGTCAATTGTTGCATAGCTCTGATACTTTCAATTAAACTCAGAACACAAGCTTACTTTTTCATTTGATGAGTTTCTTAATAAATCTTGGTGAAACTACGTGCTGCAGTATTTCGCACCAAATGAACGGGTTATTGAACGTACAAGGTGTATATATAATATATAAGCCCCTTAGGAGCCCTGAAGCCCGGCCCTCAGAGGTCCTATCGCGAAATGAACGTTTGATGTACACATGGCAGGTCAAAACCTACAAAATTATATATACATCATGGGTCTAGGACTTATAGCTGCTGAGATATAGCGTTCCTTTATTAATATAGCTTATATAGTAAAAAACGGTACTAAGGCCCCCTTTTACGGCCCTGAGAGGTCAGATCGCGAAATGGAAAAAACTCATTTCTTGGCAGGCCAAGACCTACAAAATGATATTTACATCATGGGTCTAGGACTTATGGTTGTTGAGATATAGGGTGATGACAGACAGACAGACAGACAAAACGGGGACAATAGAGCATTTTTTTTTCGAAAATGCTCTAAAAACATTGCAAGTGTACACAACTTTCATTGAAGCAAATCCGTTCTTATTGGTGGGGTGTGTCACACACACTCACACTCGGTTTGAGAATCACTTTAGTGTGACGTATGTTGTCTCGGTTTGAGAACACCTTTGATTTACATGCTTCCGGAATCTACAAGAATTCTTTTGTTTGTTTGTTTTTTTAAACTCTACTCACTGGCTCTCTTTTCTCCATCCTTCTCTCTATCCGACCCCCCCCCCTCCTCAACACCTCCCCACCCCCTCTCCCCATTCACAACTTTCTCTCGTTTCGTAAGCAGTGAGTGATTTACTGCTCACTCTGTCTGTCACTGTTATCTATCTACACAGTAGGATGGGTGGGTGGGTGTCGGGGGGTGGGGAAGGGGGAGGGAGATGTAAGGTCTGTGGCTTTACACGAGCGTTTACACACACACACATATATTTCACTATCTCTCTCTCTCTCTCTCTCTCTCTCTCTCTCTCTCTCTCTTTCTCTATCTCGTCTCTCACACACACACGCACACAAACATACCACCACCGCAGGTCATTAACAACCCATGGGAGAGATGAAACACGTTTTTCTTTTTTTACCTGACCTGACCCACCCCTCAAAACACCACCACTACCCCACCTCCACCTCCACCCCCGGCCACTGTCCCATTTCCCATAACCCCCCACCCCCCCCCCCCCACACCCTCCCCTTAACTGCACAGGTGCTGCCGTTAGATAAATGAGATTGAAATTATTTATACATGCCTATATATATATTTATATATGCATTAAAATGTGCAAATAGGTCAAAGGTCGTAACAGCAAAGCGCCGATGGGGTTGGAAACATTTCTGCGTCATAATGCGTGGATTTGTAGAGTTGTTGTTGTCCTCCAAAGAGTAGGCTACAAAATCCTGCCCCCCCCCAGCCCCCCCTCCCAATTGTGGCGTTCATGATAAAGGCACTGCTAAAGTCTGTTAAATTTGATTTCTTTCGCTGCAATGAAGGTGGGGCCCTTTTTTGGTGGGAAGGGGGGCATACAGAGGGGCCACAATGGTTGGTGTATGTCTATCTATCTATCTATCTATCTATCTATCTATCTATCTATCTATCTATCTATCTATCTATCTATCTATCTATCTATCTATCTATCTATCTATCTATCTATCTATCTATCTATCTATCTATCTCCCTCTCTCTCTCTTTAAATATATATATATATATCATAAAGACTCCTCCTCCCTCACTAACCTTCCCTGTCCCCCACAGTTTTTTCACTACTTTACAATAAACAACAAAGACTCCCCTATTCTGTTCCCCTCATGTTTTTACTTCGTGATAACCCCTTGCATCATGGGAAGGTATTTCCTTTTTAATATAACGGCAACCTGAGTACGCGACCAGCCAGATTCTCTCTAAGGCCTCAGCGACGTTTGTTAAGATCTCTGTGTCACCAGTTGCCTCATTGGTTGATCCAGACTTTTGATCTCTGCAACTGGAGAGGTCGCCGAGCTGAGAAAATTTTAAGGACTGGGTAATGGCTTCTTTTTTCAAAAGCTTAAGTAAAAAAGAGAACTTTAAAAAAAAAAAAAGAAAATAGATATACAATCTGATATCGGCAAAAAAAAAATTACTTAATCTGTTGGTTTTTTTTTAAAAGCATAAGAAATGTTATGATATAAGATTAGAAGCTGATAGCACCCACACGACATCTCCAATAGCACCCACACGATATGTCCAATAGCACTCATGTATGTCCAATAGCACCCATATATCTCCAATAGCACTCATGTATCTCCAATAGCACCCATATATCTCCAATAGCACCCATGTATCTCCAATAGCACTCATGTATTTCAAATAGCACCCATATTTCTCGTATAGCACCCATACGATGCCTCCAACAGCACCCATGTATCTCCAATAGCACTCATGTATTTCCAATAGCACCCATATTTCTCGTATAGCACCCATGTATTTCCAATAGCACCCATATATCTCCAATAGCACCCATGTATTTCCAATAGCACCCATATTTCTCGTATAGCACTCATGTATTTCCAATAGCACCCATGTAGCTCCAATAGCACTCATGTATTTCCAATAGCACCCATGTATCTCCAATAGCACCCATGTATTTCCAATAGCACCCATGTATCTCCAATAGCACCCATATATCTCCAATAGCACCCATGTATTTCCAATAGCACCCATATTTCTCGTATAGCACTCATGTATTTCCAATAGCACCCATGTATCTTCAATAGCACTCATGTATTTCCAATAGCACCCATGTATCTCCAATAGCACTCATATATCTCCAATAGCACCCATGTATCTCCAATAGCACTCATGTATTTCAAATAGCACCCATATTTCTCGTACAGCACCCATACGATGCCTCCAATAGCACCCATGTATCTCCAATAGCACCCATATATCTCCAATAGCACCCATGTATTTCCAATAGCACCCATATTTCTCGTATAGCACTCATGTATTTCCAATAGCACCCATGTATCTCCAATAGCACTCATGTATTTCCAATAGCACCCACACGATATCTCCAATATCACTCATGTATTTCCAATAGCACCCATGTATCTCCAATAGCACCCATATATATCTTGTAAAGCACCCATACGATGCCTCCAATAGCACCCATGTATCTCCAATAGCACCCATATATATCTCGTATAGCACCCATACGATGCCTCCAATAGCACCCAAGTATCTCCAATAGCACCCATATATATCTCATATAGCATCCATACGATGCCTCCATAGCACCCATGTATCTCCAATAGCACCCATATATATCTCATATAACACCCATACGATGCCTCCAATAGCACCCATGTATCTCCAATAGCACCCATATATATCTCGTATAGCACCCATACGATGCCTCCAATAGCACCCATGTATCTCCAATAGCACCCATATATATCTCGTATAGCACCCATACGATGCCTCCATTTGCACCCCCCCCCCCGACAAGCCCCTCCCGGCCTGCAGTTCACCTCAGTGTCTTTTAAAACGTCATTCTTCAGACGAAAAAGCCAGGCGTATAAGGATGCGCTCAACTGTCCACCTGAAGGTCAAGGGTTCGACCCTCGCTGAAGGAACCTTACACTTCCGCCGTTCAACCGAGCTTAAAATGGGGGTGGCACCTGGCATCAAATGTGGCAGCGATGAGGATGTTGCGCTTGTCACCGACGTTTTGTTTCTCCGTGGCGCCTCCATTGCCTTGGCACTCTCGAGTGAAAATATAAAGAAAAAAAAACAACAAACAAAACGGCCTGTAGTGGTTCATTGGGGGGGGGGGAATACACAAGAAACGGTACATACCGAGGCCGACGTAGCACTCAATGCGCGCCCATTTACAACACACGTTGTGCTGTACTCCGGTCACGTGACACAACGTCACGTGCTGCTGTTCACATGACTTAAATATTTTTTGTTCTATTTATAGCTCGCCGTGTCTCTCTCTCTCTCTCTCTCTCTCTCTCTCTCTCTCTCTCTCTCTCACACACACACACACACACACACACCTCCATATTTCTATCACACGTCGTTCGTAAGACAAACAAACAAACAATTAACAAGGACAAAATCCAGCCCAAATTGACACCTCCTCCCTACCCCCCCCCGTCCTCCCACTTGTGACGTCGCTAGCGGCCGTCCACCGGTCGTCGATAGTGTCAAGCTGAAGATGTTGAATCAGGCAAAACTCTTTTCTCTCGTAGTCAGCCATGTCTCAGTTTATAGCTCTCGCGTGGGACTCGCGTAGTGAACTTTGACCGCTCGCGGTGGGTCGACATGATCTAAACCTGTTGGTAAGTTTTGGGAGATTTTGGAAGGGGGGGGGGGGAAGTATTTTGTAGCCTACTCATTGGTGTCACCAACATAAGTTTTGGGATGGAGGGAGGGGTGTGGCGCTCCCGTTAATTCTTTAATGAGGGAGGCCCTCTTGAAAGGTTCATTTTCACTGGTGGGGGCCCTATATAGAATCTATCTATCTATCTCTCTATACAACCATCGATCATTTTTTCTATCTATCTGAAGCTCTTCATAAGGTTCCCTAGATAGCAGATGCGTACCTGGTGGGGGGGAGGGGGGCCCAAATTAGAAAGTCCTCCCCCGGCCCCAGCTTGAGGGGTGCCCCAAAAACCTTTTTTTTTTACATTAAATATTAAAGTACATTATCTCATGTCATGGAGTCAAATGTCAAAATGCGAGGTCTCCCAAAGAGGCCAAGACCCCCCCACCCCGCGGGGGCCCCTCAAATCCCTAGGTTCGGCACTGATAGATAGATGCATAATGGCATCACGACGACGAGGAAAACAATAATGGACAGCCATGCGCCATAACTCTAGGCAAAAAAAAACGATGTCTGCCATTAAACAGTTATCGAGCTCTGAATTCAAAGCATGTATTAGAAATTACAATTCCATTGTATTACCCACCCCCACCGCCCTTTTTTTCCTGAAAATAAATATAACAGCTAGCGTTTTGTTTTTTTGTTTTTTTTTTAAAATTTTGCAACACAGCCGAATGCCATCAGCTCTAATTAGAAATAACAAACATCTTGTTAATCAAGAAGCCAATTTACACAACGGGAATTCACATGAGTCACTGCCCCTGAAATTATTTTTTTTTCGTCAACTTCCCCCCCCCCCACTGTTGTTGATTCACGTATTTTTTTTTTATGGGAAGTAACTCTTCATGTTGCAAGAGGAGATAATTTACAAAGATTCTGTCTGTCTGCAGACACATTTTTAAAATGTATGTCTTTATGATCTTTCATTTCATTTTATTATATTTTTTTAAATAAATGAAGGGGGGAAAAAGTATGGCCTCAAGCAGAACCGTTCTTATGCATTCGAGGGGTGGGGGTGGTGGGGGCGTGGGTGGGTGGGAGGTGCGGACCTTAAGCACAAGTTTACATTTTGGAGCTCTAGTCTAGGCAATGATGCGGTTAAGGTCATTACTTGCAGTATCTGGGCCACTAATAATACTTCGAGACCTGGGCATGTATTACTGTAAAACTCAAAAAAGCATTTGTACTGTAAATATTTTATTATCTGAAGCGACCACCCGTCCCCTCCCATTTTGGGGGATTTCCCTTCCCCCCCCCGCCCTATTTTTCAAACTCTCCGCCAATGGATTATAAAAACCTACACTCGTCACCGACCTAGGACCCCTAGCCCTTACAACCTGATGTTTTTTTTTTTGGGGGGGGGAGTTCCGAAATGTATATGTTATAGGCAAAGTGTAAAATCCGGCATTCTATAGAATGCTTAGGCAATGTATAGAATGCCTAAATTTTTCAGGCAAAGTATGAAATGAATTGCTATTTCATACATTGCCTAGAATGCCGAGTACCCGTTCGGCAAAGTATGTAACTGGCCTTGTCAGGAACTAGAGTAGATTTAGAGACAGACAATCCCCTTCGACGTTGTAAGATAAGAAGATATATCAGAAGTAGGAGTAATGCAAATAATGGTTGACAAGGTGACAGACGACTTAGGACAAGGTGGTCAGAAAACAATAGAGTAGTAAACAGCAAAGGAGTGACGTTTCTTGAAGTAGACCAGGAGGCGACGACGGACAGTTTAGGTACCATGACGACCAGGGGGCGCTCCTTTGGTGAGAACTATTATGAAGGAGACTGTGACGTAATTAGGGAAATTAAGGTGGCGATTCCCGATGTTGACAAAGGGCGGGGAGACTCACGAAATCTGTTGGCAGTTGTTATGAGCATGACAGAAGATGGCTTTTACCGCCTTGGAACTGCACATGGAATCTTGAAGCAGCTATATGCCAGATCAGAATTCACCGTATGTCCAAAAGATTTAATAAAAGCGGAAGACGTTCCTGACCTTGAAATAGCTCTCCGATCTGCTGCTACTTCTCAGTCTACAGGAAGCGGCCAAGGATTCGTCAGATGTAAATGCAAGACGAAATGCCAAACTATGAGGTGTCTTTGTGTGAAAAAGAAAATTAAATGCAATTCAAAATGCCATTCTAGTCTTCCCTGCTGCAACAAGTAGCTCATTCCAGTTGTGTTCTGCTTGTTTTCACCAGAAACAACATCTTTTCATTATTTATCAATTCTTCACTAATTCGTGAAATATGAACATGACAGATCAAAATACCAAAATATGAAGTGTTTTGTCAGAAAGAAGAAAATTAAGTACAGTACAATTCTAAGTGTGAATCCAGTCTTACCTGCTGAAGCAAATACTTCAATCTGCTGTCGTTGTTTTTTACGGTATGAACATCATATGCTTTATTTTGCATTCATTCCATATTAAAATACGTTTTTATCAATAAAGGCTTTTGTTGTTCTTTTCTGATATTTTGCCTAAACGACACTAGTCATTGTATAGAATGCCTAGGAAAAGTATGCACAATTTAGAAATTTTATACTTTGCCAAAACGACACTAGTCATTCTATACAATGCCTAGGCATTGTATAGAATGCCTAGGAAAAGTATGCACAATTTAAAAATTTTATACTTTGCCTAAAATCACCAGGCATTCTATACAATGCCTAAGCATTCTATAGAATGCCGGCATTTCACACTTAGCCTTTAATATATATAACCCCCCTCACAATATTTCAAAGTTTCTGCCTATGGCCCACCCCCCCCCTCATAAGCATATTTATTTATTTATATATTTTTAGGCTTAAGTTTTGATAGATAGACCGAAATCTTAATTTTTCCTTTGTCTGTTAAATTAGATTTAGAAGGAAAATAAAAGGGAGGGAGGGGGAAAAGGGGGGGGGGATGTAACTTTATCATTTTTTATTTATTTAATTTTTAATGACAACGAATAAAAACAATTTTAAACATAGAAAAAAAGATCATTCGGACAGATCGATAGGTAAGACATAAATGTGATCCATCGAAGAAAAAAATACATTAGTCATAAGTGACTTCATAAATTGATAAGTACATAGTGAGAAATTACAACAGTGGGACTTGTCAGTGCTGTAATCCGGAAGTAATACTTGACTTCGTGATACTGACGTCATTACATTTGTTCACATAGTTTACAACCACGGTTGCCAATTTTGTGCATAATGGCGCGTCTGTCGACACAAATGACTTTCAGGCGGTATTTGTGATTCTTATTTTTGGTGGAGTTTGGGTTGTAATGGGTTAAATTGATGTACAATTAAATAAAATAAGAATTCAGAATAGCTTCAAAAGTATTGCGCGTAAGATTCTATGCATGGGAACAGACTATGATGGGGATAGACAGAGAGAAGTACCGACGGACAGAGAGAGATAGAGACATTAAATAGATAGACAAATAGACATAAAGACAGACAGACAGATATATATATACATAGATAGATAGATGGATAGATAGATAGATAGATAGATAGATAGATAGATAGATAGATAGATAGATAGATAGATAGATAGATAGATAGATAGATAGATAGATAGATAGATAGATAGATAGATAGATAGATAGATAGATAGATAGATAGATAGATAGATAGATAGATAGATAGATAGATAGATAGATAGATAGATAGATAGATAGATAGATAGATAGGTAGGTCAGAATGACACTCTATGTTGCAGAATGAGACAAGCTTACTTTTTTATTCTCTCCTTTGTATTTTCGCAATACATAAATGATAAAAATAATAATAACGGTTAAGTTAACTATTCAAGACTAATACAATTCTGTTTACATCAGCTTGTCTTGTCACCCCCCCCCCCCCGGCCTGTTACTGGCAATGGACTCTCCCATAGTGTGACCTCTTTCGCAAATGGAGTCAAGAATGACACATTACAACAAGTTAGGCTTAATCTAGCTACCAGTGGCTTTCTTTTCTCTCGTGTTTTTTTTTTCCTTCAGTGCATTATTTTACTTTGACACATTTCTGTAATGCTTCTTGTTGTGCATTATATCTGTCTATAAATAGATTGTCACATCCATTCTCTTTATCTCTTCTCAAATATTGTTATTTTTTTTTTTTGTTCTTACGATTGGGGCTAGGCCTGTATTTCGGCCACACTGTTTACTTTCCTGAGACATGCAGTGGAATCAGTGGCGTAGCGGGCGTTACTCTCAAAGGGGCGCCAAATGGTATATTTTACATATAACATTATATGGTTTTCGAATGATGGGGGGGGGCGCTAAAAACGTATTGTGCCCCTGGCGCGAGTTAAGTTCGCTACGGCACAAAGAAAAAACTTCGGTTTACGAACGAAATGTTAACTTTTAACAAGATTGTATGTTTATGGTAACGACCAGTGCAGGATTTAGGTATAAGCTATAGCTTAGGGCCCCACCACTGCATTCGGGGGGGGGGGTAACCAAAAAAAATGTGCAAATTAGCAATGGTCATAGGTACTTAAATATTTGGCAATGACATGTAATACATGGACTTTATAAATAAAAAGGCGCAATACCTTAAACAAATTCGGGGCCTTGTTAAGTCTAAATCCGGCCCTGGTAACGACCAACCCTGTTTATTTTTGTTTGTTTGTTTGTTTGGAGGTGGGGGGGGGGAGCGGCAAGGGTAACGTACTTTTTTTTATATTTCTTGTATATTGCATTTCTGTTTTTTTTAAAATGACCACAGGCAGCTTATATATTTTTTTATCGTATGCATATTCCTAATAGTGACTTTTGAGAAGGGAGTCGGGGGCCCCGTAGCGTAAATGGAGGGGAGCTGCGATCCGGCCCCCCTCCCCCAGGCGGTGCGTATTTTGCGCCCGCAGCACATTAATACTTTTTGGGCAAGGAAATGCGGGGTTGGGGGGGGGCATTTTTTTTTTCAGAGTCCGCCTCGGACGACACTAAAGATAGTCACGCATCTGGTAAGGGTGTGGGGTGGGGTAAGGAGGGGACACACCCACATTACGCCTTTTGGTAACGACTTTAAAGTGACCTGCAAAAAAAAAATAATAATAAGAAGAAGAAAAATAAATCTAGATGGTGCACCCCCCCCCCACCCCACAACCCTCCACCCTTGCCGCCCCATAGTCATATGTTGCCAGTTTCTCGAGCCGGTTCTACATCAAGTATGCCGCTATAGGGCTCGGCTCAACATCATGCAACCAACCAGTCTTTGCCACGCCTGCGGAGCTTTTAGAGCGATGATGGACGCTCTGATGGATGTTACTACCATTGTCATTTTGATGACTGTCATAAAACCAAACTACAGGATACATGCGGGCTTCAATCAATAGACGCCCTCCCCCCCCTCCAATTAATTCAAGGCTCGGTAAGGAAGTAGCATAAAACAATAGGGCGGTGTTTCTCAAAAGTGTGGGTCGCGGCCCAGAAACCTTTTTACAGTAGGTCGCCAACATTTTTGATCGATAATAGATCACATTTCATTTATTTCTTCTTTCATTCAGCCTTTTTTAATTTTATTTTTTATTGTTTTGTCATGTGGGTCGCAATAAAAACGAAAAGGTGTCTCAGTGGCTTGCGGGTCGCCAAAGTTTAAGAACCACTGCAATGAGGAAACAGGCAGTTTAATTATAATGATGCACAGAAAAAAAAAATTTCAAATCGCGCAGGTTCTAGAGATTTATTTTAATCATTCAGGAGAAACAATGGAGTTTATTCCTACATGGTTTATACCTACATGGTTTATTCCTACATGGTTTATACCTACATGGTTTATACCTACATGGTTTATTCATGCATGGTTTATTCATGCATGGTTTATTCCTACATGGTTTATTCATGCTTGGTTTATTCATGCATGGTTTATTCCTACATGGTTTATTCATGCATGGTTTATTCATGCATGGTTTATTCCTACATGGTTTATTCATGCTTGGTTTATTCATGCATGGTTTATTCCTACATGGTTTATTCCTACATGGTTTATTCATGCATGGTTTATTCCTACATGGTTTATTCCTACATGGTTTATTCATGCATGGTTTATTCCTACATGGTTTTTTCATGCATGGTTTATTCCATCATAGGCCCCAAATTGACACGCTCTAGGCTTCGCGTACTGCTAAAGGTACGCATGTATATGAGGATGAAGACATGGCAATGCATCTACTGCCCCCAGAAACTGGTTGACGGATAAGGAGGCAATCATCCATTCAGAGCAGTTCTAATGTGTGTTAGGGGTGGGGCAGAGACTCCCCCTAGATGTTTGGGCGCCGTAGGAAAGGGTGCTTTAGAAGCGCCAGCACGAAATATGTTTAATTATGAGTTAAAACCTGTAGGAATCAAATAGTGCCGAGCCTAGGGATTAGGGAGCCCGTGGGGGAGGGGAGCTTGGCCTCTTTGTGGGGCCCTGCATTTTGACATTCGACACCATGACATGTTCTTAATATTTAATTTTAAAAAAAATGGGCCCCCTCCCCCTCAAGCTGGGCCCCAGGGGTTTGGTAATGGACGTAAGCCTTTGAAAGCATTTACCATGACGAAGTGATTGTTCTCCACCTCTGAAAGTGCTGGCTGCTGATGGAATATATTTATGATTAACTAAAGGTATATAATGGGGTAAATTACGCTCACATTTGCATTAAAAGATAAACAATACGCATTCAACCCATTGCATTGATACATCTATTACTCCCCCCCCCTCTCTCTCATTCTCTCTTCCTCTCTCTCTCTCTCTCTCACCTCTCTCGCGGCGGACAAAAAAAAAATATATATAAAACAAGCGAGTAACATGAGTGTGACAGGACGGACCTTCCGATTGGCTGTTGCTTTTTTTTAAGCCCCGCCCCCTCTGCAATGATTCATCACCTAAATTTAGCACGGGCGATACGTTGTCTGCTATGTGCCACGATCAGCTGTGCTGGGTTCGCGCCGCCACGCCGTTACACTAACCGCCCGGCTTATTTTTGGTCCCTTTTCACGTGTTATTGGTGTTTTTTTTTTTTCATCATCGGGAAAGATTATTTGTTTTGTTTTACTTTTTTTATTTATCTGCAGACATTCAGAGAATGTTAGTTGTCTCCTAGATTTTAATTCTTGTTCGTATCACAATTGTTGGCATATATTATTCAGCGAGGATTACTTCAATCTTGCCGCCGAGAAGGGATTTAAAACCAATGTTCTGGATGTAAGTACAGCGTGTATTTATACATTGACATAATTACGATGCACTTTTAAAAAACATGCACTTCCTGTTTCGTTTTTTTTTGTTTACTCCGAATAAAGCTAAAAGCTTAGCAGTTTGTTTTTTTTTTTTTGGTTCGTTTTGAATATAGCTAACAGCTTAGCGTTTTTTTTATGTTGTGTTTATTTTGAATAAAGGCAAAGCAAACAGCCTATCGTTTTTTGTTTAAGCTAACCTCAATATCTTTAATTTAATGCATTAAAAAAAAAAAGAAATAGTTTTAATTAAGTCACCTGCTAAGAAAGCCATCTTTTAATCATAAGCACATGGGCAGTGTTGAACGATAGACATGTTATCATGGCACATTCCACTCCCCCCCCCCCTTGACCTCACCAACATAGGGGGGCCTATTGTAATTGCACCTTTTATTACTAATTATATATATATATATATATATATATATATATACATATATATTTTGATATTCGCTAAGACTTAACAGTATAGAAGTAAACATGGTGCATTATGCTATTTATAAAATGGGATAAACTATGCACTATGTCACTTATACATGTGCATTATGTCATTTTCTTTTTTTTTTTTTTTTTGTGTTTTCAAATCATTGTTATTGAGCGAACATTTCATTATAAGATTGGAAACAAAAAAAAAAACTAGATAGGAAAGCTTGTGCAAGTACAAGAAGAGGATTGTCACATGATTGTGGTAATGTTTGATACCTAAAATTAAAACAGGATAGTGGAATGTACGAGAAAACGCTTGCGCGTGCTGCAGTGCTTGTATTGTATTAAATACAAAAAATTGATGAGCCATCGAAATTCCCCCCTCGCCCGTCCATAGCATCTTCGCCAGGAGGTCGGTCACTAAAGCAAGGGGTCAGTTCTGTGATGTCCGGACAACAGAAGACGATCATTGTTGACAAACACGGATCGTCGGTGTGGGGGGGGGGGAGGCGGATGGACCGACCCTTGAGGCAGGCACTATTGAAATGATATATGCATATATTAAACCGGGGGCAGCAGTTAATTATTCCTCGTCAGGGCCTCGCATTTTCAAAAGCCGGCCTTTGGTTTGGGTGTTGGCAAGTAAATTTGTAAGTGGGATGCCTGGGGAGGGGGGGGAAGGGGAGGGGTTATGGTGGAAACGAGGCTAGCTCCCCCCCCCTCCTATTGCAGCATGACACTAATTGCAAGGGGACGGTATTAATAGATACAGGCGGCTCAAACTCCAGCAATTGTGTACTGCTAAATATAGATTGTTCCCCTCCCCCAGCTGCACGGATCGCTGATCAGCCTTTTGATGTTCCAGGTTAGGTGTGTGGACGTGGCGTGGTGTGCGCGCGCGTGTGTGTGTGTGTGTGTGTGTGTGGAGAGAGAACCTTAATTACATGACATGCGTGCACTATGAGATCAACATACTTGAGTGTGCCGTGTTGTGCGGTGCATATGAAAATCTGCTACGTTTATTTTTTTTTCCTTCCTCTTTTTATTACATGATGTTGTTACATGATGTTGTTACATGTTGCCCTACATGTTGTCATCACACTTGAGTGTGCCGTGTGCGCTGCATATCTTGCCCCCTATGTCAACACACTTGAGTGTGCCGTGCGCACTGCAAACAGGCCCACCATGCTACACAAGTATATATATATATGTATATATATAAAATCTGTTACATGTTGTCTTGCACATGTTTAACTTCCTCTCCCCCTCCTCCCATCCCACAGCAGGAGTCGACCGGTGCGCGTACCAACTACGTCACACATATCGACCGTTTAGTTTTTGTGATGCACTTTTACAACAAACAACCTTGTTCTGTAACCGTTGTCGTTTGTGTGGAGTGGAGTGGGTGAGGGGGTGGGAGAGACGTTGGATGGGGGGGGGGTAGGGATGGGGTAGAAGGAATAATCCCCCCCCCCAGACTGAGCCACTGCCATCGTCATAGATTCAGGGGGGCAGTGACTGGGGGGGGAGGGGTGGGGAGGGTGTGTGTCTGGCTGACGAGGATGGATGAAGGTGAGAGCGTGAGGGTGGGGAGGGGGGGGTGAGATCTCGTCACGTGGTTTATCTGTAGAATGAGTTGTTGTTTTTTCCTGTTTTGTTTTGTCTTCCTGGCCTGTCTGCTTGTCTGCTTGTTTGTCTGCTTAGCAGGTGGTTGCCCCCGCGGTAACTCTGTTTCTCTCTGTAACTCTGCCCCCCCCCTCTGTTTACTTTTACATTGTCCCACTCTGGGAGGGAGGGGGTGTTGTTTGTTGTGTCACTCACGGAACTCTCTGTGCTCACCCTAATGTGCAGTGTCGCTCTCTTTAAATATCGTACTGTTGTGCAACAAATAGTCATGGACAGATACAACATTGATGTGCCTACATTGTGATACAACATTGATGTGCCTACATTTTGATACAACATTGATGTGCCTACATTGTGATACAACATTGATGTGCCTACATTGTGATACAAGAACATGTTTGTCCAGGTCTGTGATAGCCAGAACATGTTGGGTCAGGTCTGTGAGAGCCAGAACATAATTGTCCAGGTCTGTGAGAGCCAGAACATCTTTGTCCAGGTCTGTGAGAGCCAGAACATGTTGGGTCAGGTCTGTGAGAGCCAGAACATGTTTATCCAGGTCTGTGAGAGCCTGAACATGTTTGTCCAGGTCTGTGAGAGCCAGAACATGTTCGTCCAGGTCTGTGAGAGCCAGAACATGTTTGTCCAGGTCAGTGAGAGCCAGAACATGTTGGACCAGGTCTGTGAGAGCCAGAACATGTTTGTCCAGGTCTGTGAGATCCACTCACCCCGGTACACTAAATACATTTATAAATAGTTAATAGATAGCCGAACTATATTCAATGTATCTCGAAATAAAATAATACATTGATAAATTAATACGTAGCCATATCTATCTATCTATCTATCTATCTATCTATCTATCTATCTATCTATCTATCTATCTATCTATCTATCTATCTATCTATCTATCTATCTATCTATCTATCTATCTATCTATCTAAGAACACATTCCCCCCTTACTCCCCCCCCCCCACCCGGGGCCTCCATCACACCCAAAATCATTTACCGCCCACTCCTCTAAACATGTTTTTTTTTTTTGTGTTAAATACACTAACAACAAGGACCGCATACCAGGTGTAGAAGCGTGCAACACAATGTGACCACATTTGAAGAACAATAGCGAACTCGGCGGGCAGCATCGGACGCATGCGGTGCAAGACCGTGTTAAAAAGGGGTAGGGGGGATGTGTGGATGTGGATGGAAGGAGGGGGTGGTGGTGGAGCCGGTGTACGGAACAGCCGATGATAGGTGGCGCTTTTCCACACACTGTAACCTCCCCCCCCCCCATTCCCCAAATCCCTTACTCTCAAACACAATGGATACAAAGAAAAAAAAATTAATTTCATAGTCATTGTGTGTTTTTACGTCACACTGGGTTGGAGATTATGTTAATTTTGTCTTTGTTTTTTTTTCTCTTTTGTTTTTGTGTGTGTGTGTGTGTGTTTTAATGCTGGGGGCAAATAATGTCGGGAGCCTGGCGGTGTAAAGGTAGTTGCGTCACAGACAATCGCTTGGGTTAAGGGTAGGGGTAGTGGGGGGGGGGTCAGATAAGTTCGACCCTGGCCAGAAAAAGGTTTTACAAATGAACATTTTTTTTTTTTTTCAAAACTTGTGTCCACTTTTGATTGGTACAAATTGAAGTGAACTTTTGAAACATTGAAATGAACGAATGGAGGGGAATATGTTGATTGAATGAGAGAAAGAGCCGCAGATGGCTAGACAGACAGACAGTCTAATAACACTGATGGATGGGTGGGGTATGGGGGGGGGGAGAATGCAAGAAATCTTCTTTGAACATTTAGTTCTCAACAAAAAAAAAACAAAAACAAACCAAAGATGGTTGCAATAACTTTCGCCGCCCCTGTCGTATGACCCGAATGGGTAACTGCCCCGGGGGGTGGGGCTCCGTAGGGTATAACCCTTAAGTCTGATCGAGACCTCTTCCCCCCCCCCCCCATTTCGTAGGTTGTGAAAGGGGGAGGAGCTATAATACTGTTAACAAGTCGGTCTTCATATTGCCCGATGGAGATGCTGGTTTGTTTCCCTGTGACACAGCCGATGGAAAAGTGTGCAATAAGAAATGCTCGTGTCATTCATACACTCAGACTCATACACACACTGTGACACACACACAAACACAACGCGCACACATACTCAATAAGTGGACTGCTACCTACAGTATCAAGTCTTAAGTAGGCAATATATCTATCTCTATCTATCTATATCTATATATATATATATCTATATATAATACATGAGTCATTCATTGGCTTCAATATTGTTAATTGGCAGTTTTCGTTTTTGTTAATGGGAAAGAAAAAAAAAGGGGGGGGGGTGTTTCCGAGACACGAGTTGATCTGATGGAGCGAGCCAGTGGGTGAAGGGTTGAAATATGACGGGCGCGAGGTGGAGGAAGATGGGGATGTGGGCGCAAGGGGTTAAATATCAAGTGAGTAATGTAGCCCCCCTCCCACCTTATTTTGGACTCGATACAACGTAAGACAAATGTTCTGATAAAAAAAAAAAAACCAAAAAACTTATTCCTACTAACTCTCCCCCCCCCTTCCGCCCCTCACTCCCCCCCCCCTAAACCTGAACTCCCATGAACGTACAATTGAGTTTAATTACAGTGGGAGAGGACATGCCAGGACAAGTGAGGACATCTTTTCTGCATTATTTTTAAAATAGCTCTTTTTTCTGATACAAAGTTGGAGCGAGCTGTCACGTTATTTTATGTTTTATTTTTTTGTTAGGAGGTAAAAATCAAGATACGGTGTGTCTATCTATTTATCAAATCTATCGATACATCATCAGTCTGTCTGTCTATATAATCTTTCCATGCATACATACACACATCTATCTATCTAAACAGTTTTTTTTTCTGTTTGTGAGTTTTCTGCCTGTGTCCGTCCGACAGTATTTCTGTCTGTATGTCTCTCAGTATTTCTGTCTGAATGTCTGCCAGTTATTTCTGTCTGTATGTCTGTCAGTATTTCTGTCTGAATGTCTGCCAGTTATTTCTGTCTGTATGTCTGCCAGTTATTTCTGTCTGTATGTCTGTCAGTATTTCTGTCTGAATGTCTGCCAGTTATTTCTGTCTGAATGTCTGCCAGTTATTTCTGTCTGTATGTCTGTCAGTATTTCTGTCTGAATGTCTGTCAGTATTTCTGTCTGATTGTCTGCCAGTTATTTCTGTCTGTATGTCTGCCAGTATTTCTGTCTGTATGTCTGTCAGTTATTTCTGTCTGAATGTCAGCCAGTTATTTCTGTCTGAATGTCTGTCAGTTATTTCTGTCTGAATGTCTGCCAGTTATTTCTGTCTGTATGTCTGTCAGTATTTCTGTCTGAATGTCTGCCAGTTATTTCTGTCTGAATGTCTGCCAGTTATTTCTGTCTGTATGTCTGCCAGTTATTTCTGTCTGTATGTCTGTCAGTATTTCTGTCTGAATGTCTGTCAGTATTTCTGTCTGAATGTCTGCCAGTTATTTCTGTCTGTATGTCTGTCAGTATTTCTGTCTAAAAGTCTGCCAGTTATTTCTGTCTGAATGTCTGCCAGTTATTTCTGTCTGTATGTCTGCCAGTTATTTCTGTCTGTATGTCTGTCAGTATTTCTGTCTGAATGTCTGTCAGTATTTCTGTCTGAATGTCTGCCAGTTATTTCTGTCTGTATGTCTGCCAGTATTTCTGTCTGTATGTCTGTCAGTTATTTCTGTCTGAATGTCAGCCAGTTATTTCTGTCTGAATGTCTGTCAGTTATTTCTGTCTGAATGTCTGCCAGTTATTTCTGTCTCTATGTCTGTCAGTATTTCTGTCTAAATGTCTGCCAGTTATTTCTGTCTGTATGTCTGCCAGTATTTCTGTCTGTATGTCTGTCAGTTATTTCTGTCTGAATGTCAGCCAGTTATTTCTGTCTGTATGTCTCTCAGTATTTCTGTCTGAATGTCTGTCAGTATTTCTGTCTGAATGTCTGTCAGTTATTTCTGTCTGAATGTCTGGCAGTTATTTCTGTCTGTATGTCTGTCAGTATTTCTGTCTAAATGTCTGTCAGTATTTCTGTCTGTATGTCTGGCAGTATTTCTGTCTGTATGTCTGTCAGTATTTCTATCTGAATGTCTTTCAGTATTTCTGTCTGTATGTCTGTCAGTATTTCTGTCTGTATGTCTGTCAGTATTTCTGTCTGAATGTCTGCCAGTTATTTCTGTCTGAATGTCTGCCAGTTATTTCTGTCTGTATGTCTGTCAGTATTTCTGTCTGAATGTCTGTCAGTATTTCTGTCTGAATGTCTGCCAGTTATTTCTGTCTGTATGTCTGCCAGTATTTCTGTCTGTATGTCTGTCAGTTATTTCTGTCTGAATGTCAGCCAGTTATTTCTGTCTGAATGTCTGTCAGTTATTTCTGTCTGAATGTCTGCCAGTTATTTCTATCTGTATGTCTGTCAGTATTTCTGTCTAAATGTCTGCCAGTTATTTCTGTCTGAATGTCTGCCAGTTATTTCTGTCTGTATGTCTGCCAGTTATTTCTGTCTGTATGTCTGTCAGTATTTCTGTCTGAATGTCTGTCAGTATTTCTGTCTGAATGTCTGCCAGTTATTTCTGTCTGTATGTCTGCCAGTATTTCTGTCTGTATGTCTGTCAGTTATTTCTGTCTGAATGTCAGCCAGTTATTTCTGTCTGAATGTCTGTCAGTTATTTCTGTCTGAATGTCTGCCAGTTATTTCTGTCTCTATGTCTGTCAGTATTTCTGTCTAAATGTCTGCCAGTTATTTCTGTCTGAATGTCTGCCAGTTATTTCTGTCTGTATGTCTGCCAGTTATTTCTGTCTGAATGTCTGCCAGTTATTTCTGTCTGAATGTCTGCCAGTTATTTCTGTCTGTATGTCTGCCAGTATTTCTGTCTGTATGTCTGTCAATTATTTCTGTCTGAATGTCAGCCAGTTATTTCTGTCTGAATGTCTGTCAGTTATTTCTGTCTGAATGTCTGCCAGTTATTTCTGTCTGTATGTCTGCCAGTTATTTCTGTCTGAATGTCTGCCAGTTATTTCTGTCTGAATGTCTGCCAGTTATTTCTGTCTGTATGTCTGCCAGTTATTTCTGTCTGTATTT
This sequence comes from Bulinus truncatus, assembly GCA_021962125.1. Taxonomy (NCBI): domain Eukaryota; kingdom Metazoa; phylum Mollusca; class Gastropoda; family Planorbidae; genus Bulinus; species Bulinus truncatus. Next base: position 1,553,444 of record JAGDYQ010000107.1, on the reverse strand, counting down.
CTGTCAGTATTTCTGTCTGAATGTCTGTCAGTATTTCTGTCTGAATGTCTGCCAGTTATTTCTGTCTGTATGTCTGTCAGTATTTCTGTCTAAATGTCTGTCAGTATTTCTGTCTGTATGCCTGGCAGTATTTCTGTCTGTATGTCTGTCAGTATTTCTGTCTGAATGTTTTTCAGTATTTCTGTCTGTATGTCTGTCAGTATTTCTGTCTGTATGTCTGTCAGTATTTCTGTCTGAATGTCTGCTAGTTATTTCTGTCTGAATGTCTGCCAGTTATTTCTGTCTGTATGTCTGTCAGTATTTCTGTCTGAATGTCTGTCAGTATTTCTGTCTGAATGTCTGCCAGTTATTTCTGTCTGTATGTCTGCCAGTATTTCTGCCTGTATGTCTGTCAGTTATTTCTGTCTTAATGTCAGCCAGTTATTTCTGTCTGAATGTCTGTCAGTATTTCTGTCAGAATGTCTGCCAGTTATTTCTGTCTGTATGTCTGTCAGTATTTCTGTCTGAATGTCTGTCAGTATTTCTGTCTGAATGTCTGTCAGTTATTTCTGTCTGAATGTCTGCCAGTTATTTCTGTCTGTATGTCTGTCAGTATTTCTGTCTAAATGTCTGTCAGTATTTCTGTCTGTATGTCTGGCAGTATTTCTGTCTGTATGTCTGTCAGTATTTCTGTCTGAATGTCTTTCAGTATTTCTGTCTGTATGTCTGTCAGTATTTCTGTCTGTATGTCTGTCAGTATTTCTGTCTGAATGTCTGCCAGTTATTTCTGTCTGAATGTCTGCCAGTTATTTCTGTCTGTATGTCTGTCAGTATTTCTGTCTGAATGTCTGTCAGTATTTCTGTCTGAATATCTGCCAGTTATTTCTGTCTGTATGTCTGCCAGTATTTCTGTCTGTATGTCTGTCAGTTATTTCTGTCTGAATGTCTGTCAGTTATTTCTGTCTGAATGTCTGCCAGTTCTTTCTGTCTGAATGTCTGCCAGTTATTTCTGTCTGTATGTCTGTCAGTATTTCTGTCTGTATGTCTGTCAGTATTTCTGTCTGAATGTCTGTCAGTATTTCTGTCTGAATGTCTGCCAGTTATTTCTGTCTGTATGTCTGTCAGTATTTCTGTCTGTATGTCTGTCAGTTATTTCTGTCTGAATGTCAGCCAGTTATTTCTGTCTGTATGTCTGTCAGTATTTCTGTCTGAATATCTGTCAGTATTTCTGTCTGAATGTCTGTCAGTTATTTCTGTCTGAATGTCTGCCAGTTATTTCTGTCTATATGTCTGTCAGTATTTCTGTCTAAATGTCTGTCAGTATTTCTGTCTGTATGTCTGGCAGTATTTCTGTCTGTATGTCTGTCAGTATTTCTGTCTGAATGTCTGTCAGTATTTCTGTCTGAATGTCTGCCAGTTATTTCTGTCTGTATGTCTGCCAGTATTTCTGTCTGTATGTCTGTCAGTTATTTCTGTCTGAATGTCAGCCAGTTATTTCTGTCTGAATGTCTGTCAGTTATTTCTGTCTGAATGTCTGCCAGTTATTTCTGTCTGTATGTCTGTCAGTATTTCTGTCTAAATGTCTGCCAGTTATTTCTGTCTGAATGTCTGCCAGTTATTTCTGTCTGTATGTCTGCCAGTTATTTCTGTCTTAATGTCAGCCAGTTATTTCTGTCTGAATGTCTGCCAGTTATTTCTGTCTGTATGTCTGCCAGTTATTTCTGTCTGTATGTCTGTCAGTATTTCTGTCTGAATGTCTGTCAGTATTTCTGTCTGAATGTCTGCCAGTTATTTCTGTCTGTATGTCTGCCAGTATTTCTGTCTGTATGTCTGTCAGTTATTTCTGTCTGAATGTCAGCCAGTTATTTCTGTCTGAATGTCTGTCAGTTATTTCTGTCTGAATGTCTGCCAGTTATTTCTGTCTCTATGTCTGTCAGTATTTCTGTCTAAATGTCTGCCAGTTATTTCTGTCTGAATGTCTGCCAGTTATTTCTGTCTGTATGTCTGCCAGTTATTTCTGTCTGAATGTCTGCCAGTTATTTCTGTCTGAATGTCTGCCAGTTATTTCTGTCTGTATGTCTGCCAGTTATTTCTGTCTGTATTTCTGTCAGTATTTCTGTCTAAATGTCTGTCAGTATTTCTGTCTGTATGTCTGGCAGTATTTCTGTCTGTATGTCTGTCAGTATTTCTGTCTGAATGTTTTTCAGTATTTCTGTCTGTATGTCTGTCAGTATTTCTGTCTGTATGTCTGTCAGTATTTCTGTCTGAATGTCTGCCAGTTATTTCTGTCTGAATGTATGCCAGTTATTTCTGTCTGTATGTCTGTCAGTATTTCTGTCTGAATGTCTGTCAGTATTTCTGTCTGAATGTCTGCCAGTTATTTCTGTCTGTATGTCAGCCAGTATTTCTGCCTGTATGTCTGTCAGTTATTTCTGTTTTAATGTCAGCCAGTTTTTTCTGTCTGAATGTCTGTCAGTATTTCTGTCTGAATGTCTGCCAGTTATTTCTGTCTGTATGTCTGCCAGTATTTCTGTCTGAATGTCTGTCAGTTATTTCTGTCTGTATGTCTGCCAGTTATTTCTGTCTGTTTGTCTGTCAGTATTTCTGTCTGAATGTCAGCCAGTTATTTCTGTCTGTATGTCTGTCAGTTATTTCTGTCTGAATGTCAGCCAGTTATTTCTGTCTGTATATCTGTCAGTTATTTCTGTCTGAATGTCTGCCAGTTATTTCTGTCAGTATGTCTGTCAGTATTTCTGTTTGAATGTCTGTCAGTATTTCTGTCTCAATGTCTGTCAGTTATTTCTGTCTGAATGTCAGCCAGTTATTTCTGTCTGTATGTCTGTCAGTTATTTCTGTCTGAATGTCTGCCAGTTATTTCTGTCAGTATGTCTGTCAGTATTTCTGTTTGAATGTCTGTCAGTATTTCTGTCTCAATGTCTGTCAGTTATTTCTGTCTGAATGTCTGCCAGTTATTTCTGTCTGTATGTTTGTCAGTATTTCTGTGTGAATGTCTGCCAGTTATTTCTGTCTGAATGTCTGCCAGTTATTTCTGTCTGTATGTCTGCCAGTTATTTCTGTTTGAGTGTCTGTCAGTATTTCTGTCTGAATGTCTGCCAGTTATTTCTGTCTGTATGTCTGCCAGTATGTCTGTCAGTATTTCTGTCTGTATGTCTGTCAGTATTTTTGTCTGAATGTCTGCCAGTTATTTCTGTCTGTATGTCTGTCAGTATTTCTGTCTGAATGTCTGTCAGTATTTCTGTCTGAATGTCTGCCAGTTATTTCTGTCTGTATGTCTGCCAGTATTTCTGTATGTATGTCTGTCAGTTATTTCTGTCTGAATGTCAGCCAGTTATTTCTGTCTGTATGTCTGCCAGTTATTTCTGTCTGTATGTCTGTCAGTATTTCTGTCTGAATGTCTGTCAGTTATTTCTGTCTGAATGTCTGTCAGTTATTTCTGTCTGAATGTCTGCCAGTTATTTCTGTCTGTATGTCTGTCAGTATTTCTGTCTGAATGTCTGTCAGTATTTCTGTCTGTATGTCTGTCAGTATTTCTGTCTGAATGTCTGTCAGTATTTCTGTCTGAATGTCTGCCAGTTATTTCTGTCTGTATGTCTGTCAGTATTTCTGTCTGTATGTCTGTCAGTTATTTCTGTCTGAATGTCTGCTAGTATTTCTGTCTGAATGTCTGCCAGTTATTTCTGTCTGAATGTCTGCCAGTTATTTCTGTCTGTATGTCTGTCAGTATTTCTGTCTGTATGTCTGTCAGTTATTTTTGTCTGAATGTCTGCCAGTATTTCTGTCTGAATGTCTGCCAGTTATTTCTGGCTGCATGTCTGCCAGTTATTTCTGTCTGAATGTCTGCCAGTATTTCTGTCTGAATGTCTGCCAGTTATTTCTGTCTGAATGTCTGCCAGTTATTTCTGTCTGTATGTCTGTCAGTATTTCTGTCTGTATGTCTGTCAGTTATTTCTGTCTGAATGTCTGCCAGTATTTCTGTCTGAATGTCTGCCAGTTATTTCTGGCTGCATGTCTGCCAGTTTTTTCTGTCTGAATGTCTGCCAGTATTTCTGTCTGAATGTCTGTCAGTTATTTCTGTCTGAATGTCTGCCAGTATTTCTGTCTGAATGTCTGCCAGTATTTCTGTCTGAATGTCTGCCAGTATTTCTGTCTACGTAGGTTTTCGAAGACACTCATATATTCTTATAAGCCCCTCCCCCCCCCAACTGCTACAACACTCCTACACCCCCTTTGATGCCGGCTGCATGAGTGTGTGTGCGCTGGATGTGTTAGCGTGCTCGTTTGTTTGTGTGTGCGTGTGCGCGTCGGTACACGTGAGAATGTCTGTGTGAGTATGTCTGTGTGTGAGTGTATGACTCTGTGGTACACTAGACAGACATACTTTTAAAGGAAACATTCAAAAACAAAACAAAAAAAAAAGAACCAAAGCAGCAAAAATGATTGGCAGTTTGATATGAGGAGGGGCGAACTAGGGGGGGGGGCGTCATGAGAAGACGCCCGCCCCCCTAAGAATTGGTCAGAGGATGCGTTGTTAGTTATTTTACTGTGTGTTTAAGAATAGAACACAGCACGGATCTATAGCTATTGCCGATGTGTTTAAAGAGTTGAACTAAGAACGCGTCGTTAAGCTACTACCAATGCGTTTAAGAGTTGAACACAGCACAGGTCGACAGTTATTGCCGATGTGTTTAAAGAGTTGAACACAGAACGCATTCGATAGTTACTGCCGATGTGTTAGTTTTTATTTTCAACGTGTTGTTGTTAGCAATTATTAGAATCTACATCCGGGTCGTAACGACCACTAACCCTGATTGGATCAAAAGCCTTCATGGCTGACTGCTTCTTCATATCATGACGCGGATAGTCTCTCTCCCCCTTTTTTTCTCCTTCTTACCCCCCCCCCCCCCTTTTTTTTTTTCTGTCTGGCTCATAGCTTCTGACACCTGCCACAATGCAGCATGTATTTATATATGTCACTCCATATGTGTACTAGTTTTGAAACAAAAAAATCAATAAAATTAAACGACACCAATTGAAGTCCGGGGTGGGGGAGGGGTGGGGTTAGGCAGACGAAAAACGATGATCGCACCCCTCCCCTCCCACCCCACTATACACCACCTCTCTCTCTCTCTCTCTCTCTCTCTCTCTCTCCCGAGATATTCCCCCCCCCCCCATCTGACAGGATTGCTCACTTAGTCACACTCAACAAAACATAAACTTACAAGCGCTGACATGCACACACAATCATACGCACTCACGCAGACCACATGCGTGCGTGTAAAGAAGATAACGGGCCTGTGTTTTGACAGGGGCTGTCGGTGTAGTCGGGCACTATCTCCAGCCTGTTGACACTGCCGGTTGGTGTAGGCCGGACACTATCGGCCCGCCTGTATCCGGCTCTCATCGGCGGGTATCCTTGTGCTGCGTACGGCGCAACGTGCAGCACACGTGCAGTCGAGCGTCTGTCACAGGGACGGCTCAGTGGCACGAGCGACTGCCACGAACGTCGCCGTGACCCAACATCCCGGCTTGTAACAGAACATCAGCTTGTAACATCAGATTGTAACATCAACTTGTAACATCAGATTGTAACATCAGCTTGTAACATCAGATTGTAACAACAACTTGTAACATCAGATTGTAACACCAACTTGTAACATCAGATTGTAACACCAACTTGTAACATCAGATTGTAACATCAACTTGTAACATCAGACTGTAACGTCAACTTTTAACATCCGATTGTAACATAACCCTTAGCTCGTAACATGGCGTCAACTCGTAACATCAATTCGTAAAATAAAATAAACTCGCTGACCTTTGAACTCCTTTACCAGGTGGGTCAATAATGTTTAGCATTAAATGAGACTGCACACAGAACGAATGCCAGCTTTTAACATTTGACTTCAGACTTTGTATAGCACGGCTGTACAATGTTTATAGGAAGAACAGATTTACTTAGGTCAGTGAATTGTTCATGAACAACAACAACAGAGGGGGGGGGGGGATAGTAGGACTGGTCGTACCCAGAGGCGGATTTAAGGACGGGCGCAGCGGGGGACACTCCCGGGGCCCCCGAAGTGTTTTTTTTGGGGGTCCCCCCACACAGCCACATTTTAAACCCAAGCTTTTCTTTTGCGCCCTAGGCTTATCTCTCTCTCTCTTTCTCTCTCTCCCCCCCCCCCCCCCCAGCCTCTGGTCACTCTACCACGGTACATTGAATGGGTGGGTAAGCCAATCTTAGACATTATGTCTGTGCAGGTTTGTGTGTGTTTGTGTGTGTATGTGTGAGTTTGTGTTTGTGTGTGTGAGAGACACCTTTGGGAGGGAGGAGGGGCTAGATATTAGGAGATGTGGGGAGGGCGGGGGTGTAGGTGTAAATAATTGTCTTCTGACAACACCCCCCCCCGTTACAACGGTAGGTTTTGTTTGTCATATTTTGTAAAGAATCCACCCCCCCCCCACACTTACACCGCCCCCTAAACTCTCTCTCTCTCTCCATCTCTCCGTCTCTCTCTCTCTCTCTCATTGTGTTGATGTGGAATGTGCATTAATTTATAACAAAAATAAAATTGTAAAAGGGCCATACCCACCTATACGTCATAACGCAGAGGTTCTTAAAATGTTTGCGATTCATTCGCAAACCTCTCAGAAACATGTTTCCGTTTTCGCGACCGCCTCCTCCCTCCCCCCCTTTCATTTCCTCCTACCAGCAGAAAGTACAGGAAAGAAAACAAGCAATTAAGCCTGTTCCATTCTGGACACAGGACGTGTTAGCGCATTTTCTTGTTATGTATCAGTACGTTTGTTAGCTTTCAGTAAATATTTGTAAATTTTGGAAATGTTTATAAATTCAATTATGTAATGCATATATCTGTAAAAAAATATTATAAAGACGTTTCTTTATATTTGAAAAAAAATATTTTCTCTTAAATCTAACTACAAGTGGTTTGTGGTACTGAAATAGGACTCATAATTGAAAACATTCGAAATTGTAGTCCGAAAACTCCGTCAATTGTTGCATAGCTCTGATACTTTCAATTAAACTCAGAACACAAGCTTACTATTTCATTTGATGAGTTTCTTAATAAATCTTGGTGAAACTACGTGCTGCAGTATTTCGCACCAAATGAATGGGTTATTGAACGTACAAGGTGTGGAATGGGGCCATATATATAATATATAAGCCCCTTAGGAGCCCTGAAGCCCGGCCCTCAGAGGTCCTATCGCGAAATGAACTTTTGATGTACACATGGCAGGCCAAGACCTACAAAATGATATATACATCATGGGTCTAGGACTTATGGTTGCTGAGATATAGGGCGCTCCTTTATTAATATAGTTTATATAGTAAAAAAACGGTACTTTATAAGCCCCCTTTTACGACCCTCAGAGGTCAGATCGCGAAATGGAAAAAAGTCATTTCTTTGCAAAATGATATATACATCATGGGTCTAGGACTTATGGTTGTTGAGATCTAGGGTGATGACGGACAGACAGACAGACAGACAGACAGACAAAAATAAACACGAGCTAGAAAAAGTAAACAATAATTTGTAAACAAGAAGCCATTAGTATATTCAAACAGGAAACACTGTTCTCGATTCTAACTTTCTATCTAAAGCAGACAGACAGACTGACGGACGGACAGACAGACAGACGGACGGACGGACAAACAGGCAGACAGACAGACGGACGGACAAACAGGCAGACGGACAGACAAACAGGCAGACGGACGGACAAACAGGCAGACAGACAGACGGACGGACGAACAGTTTTGAGATTTTCTCGACTAGTTGTGCATTGACATTTGGGCGACCCTAACTTCATGTCGTTTCTCTGGTCAAACTTTGAGAGCCACTGTCGTACAGGGTAGAAAAAAACAAAAACAAAACATAAATATCAGTAACCAATCTTTTGATATTCACCCCTCACCAACCCCCCCCCCCCCCCGGATCACATCCACCCCTCACAAACCAAAAAAATGTTATTAATAGACAAAGGCGCAGTGAATTCTATGGAAGTCGTTGTACGTTGGTCTTTGAATGAAACCTACAGGAAGAACTGCATACCTGTGTTCTGAGTTCGTTTGTTTTTTGTTTTGGAGTGCGTGGTTTAATGCATGGTTAGGGGGCAGCGACCGCCAATCTCTCCCCCCTCCACCTCCCTCCCTCCCCCACCCTCGGCCATTCAGTCAGTCAGTAGTTCGCCCCCATCACATTTTTTTTTTTTTAAATTCTGTGTCAATGAAATTTTATGGAAGTTCTGCCAACGTTGCAAAATAAATCCATTTCAAAGATGTCAATCAAATGTCTGTGTGTGTGTGTCTGTGTGTGTGTCTGTGTGTGTGTGTCTCTGTGTCGGTGTGTAATAGACCCGACATTTCTCTGAACTGTTTCTTGTTTGATAGTCAGTCAGACAAAGACATAGATAGTTGGAGAGAGAGAGACGCAGGCGTAGAGAGAGACAGAGAGAAAGAGAGAGAGAGACAGAGAGAGAGAGAGAGACGCAGACGTACAGAGAGACAGAGAGAAAGAGAGAGAGACAGAGAGAGATACAGAGAGACGCAGGCGTACATAGAGAAAGAGACAGAGAGAGAGACGCAGGCGTACAGAGAGACAGAGAGAGAGAGAGACGCAGGCGTACAGAGAGAAAGAGACAGAGAGAGAGACGCAGGCGTACAGAGAGACAGAGAGAGAGAGAGAGACGCAGGCGTACAGAGAGAAAGAAACAGAGAGAGAGAGAGACGCAGGCGTACAGAGAGAGAGAGAGACGCAGGCGTACAGAGAGAGAGAGAGACGCAGGCGTACAGAGAGAGAGACAGAAAGAGAGAGTGAGTAAGAGAGAGAGAATGAGAGAGACAGAGAGAGTGAGAAAGAGAGAGAGAGACAGAGAGACGCAGGCGTACAGAGAGAGAGACAGAGAGAGAGAGAGAGACAGAGAGAGAGACAGAGAGAGAGACAGAGAGAGAAAGACAGAGAGAGAGACGGAGAGAAAGAGAGAGTACAAAGACACATACTCAGAAATCAATCACAGCTGCCGAACTTGTCAAATACCAAGGGTATCAAAGAAACAACTAACTCCGGTCTTAACCATGTAGTTTAGAGACTAGCAAACAACGTACCCAAACATTTCATCTATTCACAACTCTTGCAAACAATATGCTAATGATTAAACTTTCCTTTATTATGTTCAATTATATCTCTCTTTGTTTATTTGTTATAACTCTTCATGATCCACACTCATTTATAATTAGTTTCTTGCCAAGGGGGAAAAATAAAACAACAACAGAGAAATGTATAACCACTTGTTGGTTTTGAACAGTCTCGGGTATAGGCAGAAAGTAATGACGTCATTGTTTTGTGGGCAAATGAGAGAGAGAGAGAGAGAGATATTCTCTCTTATCTTCTTGTTTCATTCCTCCATTCTCTCTATCTTTCTTTATTTCACTCCTCCTTTCTCTCTATCTTCTTATCTCCTGCCCGCTGACTGACAAACTCCCTGGCACTCTTTACTTTCGCGCAGCATCTGCTGCGACGCGTATTAATCCGGAACTAATTCCTTTGTCACGGCTTGTCAAACAAAAAGTCTCTGCTCATGGGAATTCGGTCCCGGTTAATTTTTTTTTTTCTTCCAAACCTCACAGATGCATTTTACTTTTTGCCAGAGTCATTGCCACGTTTTATATGGGCCCCAAGTTAATATATATTTTAGGGGCCTTCTCCTGATGTAAATTTGGGAGGGGGGCGTAGGCTGGGGCCCTAGGACATAGGCATAGTTATTTGGGGGCCCATTAGGAAAAAACGCTGTTCCCCTAATAATCTTTGAAAAACCCAACAAATGTAAAAAGCTCTTCTTTCCCTACCTGGCCTGGTCTAAATTTTGAACTTACAGGGCGACATGCGTGTCGCCAAGTTACTTTTAAAGCACGCCCTTGTACGCATATAATCATGTACGGCTGACAGTAAAAGTAAGTATGTGTGTGTATGTGTGTGTGTGCGTGTATGCTTTTTTTTTAAATATATAAAACATCATTCAACAAATCTACTTGCCAAAATCACCGTTGCCATGGTTACATCGATGCCTGGATGTATGTTGAAATTTATAATTAGTGCCAGTCAAGTGGCTGAGAATGACGTTGGAGTAGTCTATGTGAGTGTGAGGGGAGGGGGCAGGTTGTTTTTATTTGAAGGCATTCTTTTCTTTTGCGCGCGCGCGTGTGTGAGTGAGTGTGTGTGAGAGAGAGTGTGCGTGTGTGAGAGTGTGTATGTGAGAGTGTGTACGTTTGTGTGTGAGTGTATGTGTGAGTGTGTGTGTGAGTGTGTGCGTGTCTGAGAGTGTGTGAGTGTGCGTATGTGTGAGTGTGCGTGTGTGTGAGTTTGTGTGAGAGTGTATGTGTGAGTGTGTGTGTGTGTGTGTGTGAGAGTGTGTGAGAGTGTGTAAGTGTGGGAGAGTGTGTGTGTTTGAGTGTGTGTGTGTGTTTGTGTGAGAGAGAGTTGCGTGTGTGAGAGTGTGTAAGTGTGTTTGAGTGTGTGTGAGTGTGTGTGTGTGTGAGAGTGTGTAAGTGTGTGAGAGTGTGTAAGTGTGTGTGTGTGTGAGTGTGTGAGTGTGTGCGTGTGTGAGAGTGTGTGTGTGAGTGTGTGTGTATGTGAGTGAGTATGTGTGTTTGTGACCGTGAGTATGTGTGTGAGTGTGTGAGTGTGTGTGTGTGTGTTTGTTGTGAATCAAACTCAAAGTGTCTGTAGGTAGGTAGATAGGTGGGTGGGTGAGGGTGTGTGTGTGTGTGGATGACGCTGACGGATGAATATGTAGTAGGACGGAAACTGGGATTGTCTGTCATCACATCTGTCTGTCTGTCTGTCTGACGTGGTTGATTGATGTGTGCTTATTCATCTGCACACCTGTCTTTAAAATATGCCTGTTTGTCTGCTACCCAGTCTGCGTGTCTTCCTGCCAGTGTTTATGTAACTCTGATTGGCCAGCCTGCTGGTCAGTCTGTCCACGTGCCTTTACTGCCATCCGGTAAGTCTGATTGACTGATCGGCCCATTTGCTGGTCTGTGTGTCTATTTGCCGGTCTGCCGGACTATCTGCCGGTCTGTCGGACTATCTGCCGGTCTGTCAGACTATCTGCCGGTCTATTTTCTTGAGTAAACAGGTTGTCCATCGGTCTGGCTCTCCATCTGTCTATCAACATAAGTGTGTCTCTATCAGCATAAGTGTGTCTCTATCAGCATAAGTGTGTCTCTATCAGCATAAGTGTGTCTCTATCAACATAAATGTGTCTCTATCAACATAAGTGTGTCTCTTTCATCAGTAGTGTGTCTCTTTCATCAGTAGTGTGTCTCTGTCAGCAGTTGTGTGTCTCTTTCATCAGTAGTGTGTCTCTTTCATCAGTAGTGTGTCTCTGTCAGCAGTTGTGTGTCTCTGTCATCAGTAGTGTGTCTCTGTCAGCAGTAGTGTGTCTCTGTCATCAGTAGTGTGTCTCTGTCATCAGTAGTGTGTCTCTGTCATCAGTAGTGTGTCTCTGTCAGCAGTAGTGTGTCTCTGTCATCAGTAGTGTGTCTCTGTCAGCAGTAGTGTGTCTCTGTCATCAGTAGTGTGTCTGTGTCATCATTCAATCATTGCAGTCTTTCACTTGTTGTCTTGCGGTGAAGACAGAAAACATTCTCCCAGGAAACACAAAACTAAATTTAAAAAAAAAAATAAAGTGACTGTCAAGTTAAAACACCGTATATGAAAAGATGCTGCCTGGGTGGTGGAGGGGGGGGGGCGCTTGGTGATGGGGGGGAAGTGTTATCTTTAACATGACCGGAATCCCAGGTCAGCCCCTGATTATGTCCTCGCTGACCGATGTCCAGAGACGTTCTCATTACCAGCCTACCGTCAGGATAATTAGCGTCCATTATGGCTGGCCATGCTTCGGACCGTCTGGCTTCAAAACCCAGACTCGCCTTGAAAAACCCAGACTCGCCTTTCAAGAACTTTTTTTTTTATTATTCAGCCAGCAAGCCCTGGTCAGTTGTTGGTCAGTTGTTGGTGGGCTGTTTTTGTGTGTGTGTTTTTTTTTCAAACTTTGGAGTATGGTAAGTGACCACTGTCCAGAGAGAGATAATTGGTGGCCACATTTCTGGCGTCCAGTGTGTGTCCACTGCTATGTGTCGGCTGGTTCAAAGAATGATTTCACTTTTTTGTCCCCCTCCCGTCTACTCTGTTCATAACCTGACAGTTTAATGTTGACGACATATTGGCTCTTCTCCCCCCTCCCCTCTACCCTAAAGTCTAAGTCTTCTTCTGTGGTAAGATTCCATTGGGTTTCGGATAGTATATTGTGTCTACATCTGCTGGCTCATAGTGGATGTCTGCATGCTGGCTCACAGTGGATGTCTACTTGGTGACTCACAGTGGATGTCTGCATGCTGGCTCACGGTGGATGTCTGCATGCTGGCTCACGGTGGATGTCTGCATGCTGGCTCATGGTGAATGTCTGCATGGTGGCTCACGGTGGATGTCTGCATGCTGGCTCACAATTAATATCTGCATGGTGACTCCCTAGCGACAGACATTGTTGTGGCATACAAACACTGTCATGACAGACATAGTTATGATATTCATACACTGTCAAAACAAACATTGTTGTGGCAAACAAACATTGTAGTGACGCACAAACACTGTAGTGACTCACAAACACTGTAGTGACGTACATACACTGATGTGACGCGCAAACACTATTGTGACGTACTAACAATCTCATTTCACGTGAACACGCCGCGGTAGCACACAAACACTGTCTTGACAGGAAAGACGTTCATCCATGCATGAAGTCCAACAGACTTCTGTAAATTTAAACAGTGACAGCCACCGAGAGAGATCCTTTCTGCTGGCATAAATCTGCTCACTCATTCAATATTGACGGTTTTTTTTTGGGGAAAATATTAAAACACTGCTCTCTCTCTCTATTTCGCACACACACACACACTCACACACACAACACGCACAAGTCACAAACACACTCACACACAGTGACCCATCCTTTATTAATACTCTCGAAGTTTTCAGGCATCAAATGAACTCTCTAACCCTCTTGGTATGAAAGGCTTGTTTTCTCTTTTAAATTTCATTGTGACGAATTCAAGTGGGAGTCTTGTTAAGACTTACATAGTGACACCCTTAACCATCGAAGCCTAACGCCCTTCTCCCTTACCCCCCTCCCACCCACCCACCCCTCGTCATCCAGCCACGCCTCTTTCACATGTTACTCACTCACCACCTTTGTTTCCTGCCACCCCCTCCCTTCTCAATGGACCCACCCCACTTTCACACATACACACACACACACATTCCAATTTTATCCCCCCCCCCTTTCACACTTTGACCTTTTCATTCTCGATACTTAATAAACAAAAAAAAAACACGTACTCGATTCCACCTTTCCTTCAACGCCCACTCCCCCCCCCATCAATAGTTACTCATCTGTTGATTAGCTCCTCATTCTTCTTCCACTTTTAAATCCCGTTTTCTCGTACCTCTTCTCTCCCCCCCCCCCTTTATTCTGCCCATTCCACCATCAAGCACTCACTCACACACACACACACACACACTCACACACACACACACACAGCAACACACTGTCTCACTTCTTTCATACACACAGAACACAAAGCTGAGCAACCACAGGATGCTTGTTTTAAAAAAAAAAACAACAACAAAGGACAACAGTACGTCATCACCTTGGGCCACATTGGGCCACCTTGGGCCCAGCCCCCTTGTATCTGTAAGGAAAAAGAAAAGTCTGGGTCATATTTCACAAATTCATTATATTAAAAATATCAACTTAAGATGGCCGATACCTGAAGTTGATATTTCGAGTACTTTAAGTGGGTCGCGAACACAGGTGTAAAATATCATGTAATAATTACTTATCATTCAAACACAGGTGTAAAATATCATGTAATAATTACTTATCATTCAAACACAGGTGTAAAATATCATGTAATAATGACTTATCATTCAAACACAGGTGTAAAATATCATGTAATAATGACTTATCATTCAAACATAGGTGTAAAATATCATGTAATAATTACTTATCATTTAGAATTGCACATTTCAGCTGTTTGTTTATCTTTCGTTTTATGGTCGTCCCGATAAAAAAAAAACATCATTATCTGTACAGAAGCAGCGAGTAAAGCGCTTGGGTGATCTATCGGTTGACTTGATTCATCGCGTTAAAAGTTTGATTCAGGGTGGTGAGTGAATCCGGAGACCGAGTAGTCTTAATGAAGAGAAATAGTCAATCTTGGGCCGAGTCCCTTTTCTGTGGCCACTGAGTGATTTGTGATTCTCACTAGACGAGTCTTTGCGTCGATTCATTTCGGTCTAAGCCAGATTGTTTCGTCCATTCAGTGGATGAGGGGGTTGGTATATTGTGAGTGTTTCTTAGGTCGAGTCATGTGTTTTGGCCAGGCAGGGCCGTTGTCATGGTTTAGGCAAATAAAATTGGAGCCCCCCTTCCACCACCACCAAAATGGCCACCAACCACCAAAGGGCCACCAACCACTTAAGGGGGGGGGGGTCTTCAGTTCCAGCAGAGCAGTATCTAGTTAAAGTGGCGCTCTGTGCTGGTAAGATTTTTGGTGCCCCTCCCCCCTCTAAGTCTGCAAAGTACCAAAAATAAAACATCTAAGATCGCTTTTTCTTCTGCACCCCTTTCCTAGTTCGGCGCCCCCTTCCTGCGCCACTGCCTACCTGTATAATTTTCTATTGGAATCTGGTGCTAAGAGATAAAGAGTGCTTACAGCATTTTTTCCTAGGTCTCCAGTTTAACTCTGGATTCATCTACATAGCGCTCCTCCCCCTTCCCGATATGTAACTTTTCCTAGGGCCCCCAAAAAACGTATCTTTTCCTAGGGCCCCCAAAAAACGTATGTTTCCCTAGGGCCCCCAATCATAAACAAGTAATTTGTTGCAGTTGTTTGTAATTACAAAGAGTTGTTCACCTGTTTCAAAGCGCCAACAACTAACGCCATCTTGGATTCTTTTAAAAACAGCTTTCTGTCATCGGGACCCTATCGCTGAATGTCAAGCAGGACACGCCTCTGGCTGGGGGAGGGGGTGTGTGTGATTACTCGTCGAGCTGTAATCTCATTGTTATCTTGTTCTTTTGTTAAGAGGGTGTTGAGAGAGAGAGAGAGAGAGAGAGAGAGAGAGAGAGAGATGGGGGGGTGGAGAGAGAGATATTACGATTTTTAGAGTTGGGCGCGCGGTTCGCCAATTGTGCTTGATGAGACTTTGCGGCCAGGGCCGGATTCAGACTTGATATGACCCTAAGCTATTTGATATATTGGGCCCTTTATAAGTCCACGTATTATATGTAACTGCCAAATACATAATACATACACAATGGATCACTCGGCCAATTTTCGGGCCCCCCCAAAGAAGATTAAGATAAATCAGATTAATACAATTGGGTGGACATAGCGAGTGGTCATACACAGTGGACACGGATAGTGGACATGGATAGTGGGCATGGAGGGCAGATGCGTACCCAGGGTGGGGGAGGAGGGGTCCAAAATCGATAGTCCCCCCACTTTTTTTTACATTCAATATTAAGTACATAATCTCGAGTCGTGGTGTTGAATGTCATAATGCAGGCCCCCCCCCCAAAGAGGCCAAGCCCCCCGGGCCCACAAATCCCTAGGTTCGGCACTGTTGGAGGGGTGCCCTTAGGCAGGGGACATACGGAGTGGACATACCAAGCGTACATACAGAGTGGACATGGAGAGTGGACGAAGTAATTTATTTATAACTTTTCATGGAATGTTTCATTGCCATACAGTGTGAGAGTCCCAAGTATGACGGTACAGTGTGAGAGTCCCAAGTATGGTGGTACAGTGTGAGAGCCCAGGGTATGGCGGTACAGTGTGAGAGCCCCATGTATGACGGTACAGTGTGAGAGCCTCAAGTTTGCCGGTACAGTGTGATAGCCCCAAGTATAACGGTAAGTGTGAGAGCCCAAAGTATGACGGTACAGTGTGAGAGTACCAAGTATGATGGTACAGTGTGAGAGTCCAGGGTATGGCGGTACAGTGTTAGAGCCCAAAGTATGCCGGTACAGTGTAAGTACCCCAAGTATGGGGGCACAGTATGAGAGCCCCATGTATGACGGCACAGTGTGAGAGCCTCAAGTATGCCGGTACAGTGTGAGAGACGCAAGTATGACGGTACAGTGTGAGAGACGCAAGTTTGACGGTGCAGTGTGAGAGCCCCAAGTATTACGGTACAGTGTTAGAGTCCCAAGTATGACGGTACAGTGTGAGAGCCCAAAGTATGCCGGTACAGTGTGAGAGACGCAAGTTTGACGGTCGAGTGTGAGAGCCCCAAATATGACGGTAAGTGTGAGAGTCCCAAGTATGACGGTACAGTGTGATAGTCCCAAGTATGACGGTACAGTGTGAGAGACGCAAGTATGACGGTACAGTGTGAGAGTCCCAAGTATGACGGAACAGTATGAGAGTCCCAAGTATGACGGTACAGTGTGAGAGTACCAAGTATGACGGTACAGTGTGAGTGCCCAGGGTATGGCGGTACAGTGTGAGAGCCCAAAGTATGCCGGTACAGTGTAAGAACCCCAAGTATGGGGGTACAGTGTTAGAGCCCCATGTATGACGGTACAGTGTGAGAGCCTCAAGTATGCCGGTACAGTATGAGAGCCGCAATTATGACGATCCATGTGTTCTACTCACGTTTTACTTCCCCTTGACCCACATTATTTCTAACAGTTCGCCATCTGAGTGAATCCTTTGTGTGTCTGAAGGAAAGGACGTTTATGGCGAGTGAGTGAGTGAGTGAGTGTAGTGAGTGAGTAGTGTGTTAGTGAGTGTAGTGATTGAGTGTGTGTGTGTGTGAGTGAATAGTGTGAGTGAGTAGTGTGTGTGAATGTGTCTATGTGTGATTTGAGGAAATACTGAACAGGAAAGGTGTCTCAGTCGTTATTGGACATCCGACAACTAACACACGCACGCACGCACGGACTCAAGTTGTCAAAAATCATTGATTTATTTTACGGAGCCAAAAGTTAAAGTACACCCGAGGGAAGGGAGGAGGGGGGAATTTTAAAATTCTGTATAGTTTTCCCGCCTTCGCGCATGCGGGGTTGGGGGATGGGCAAAATGGGGTGACCTGCCTGAGTGTGGGTGTGGTCAGGATAGGAAATTATGTGGTACGTAGTTTCGCACACATACGGGACCCCTCACATGTCCGTCTATGGGCACCCTCCCATAAATGACATTGGCTGTAAAGAGGACACAAATACATCTGCATTCTACCTACAGAAGCCACAAATACATCTGTATGCTACCTGCAGAAGCCACAAATACGTCTGCATGCTACCTGCAGAAGCCACAAATACATCTGCATGCTATCCGCATAAGCCACAAATACGTCTGCACGCTACCTGCAGAAGCCACAAATACGTCTGCACACTACCTGCAGAAGCCACAAATACGTCTGCACGCTACCTGCAGAAGCCACAAATACATCTGTATGCTACCTGCAGAAGCCACAAATAACAGATGCCCACTTTACAATCATAAGGGGAAACCACTCTGTAAGAAAGCAAACACACACACGTACACACAAAAAATGTTCCCTTTAAAAAAAAAAAACAAAAAAAAAACGCTGATGTTACCGATTCTAAACTTCGACCGAAATGTCCAGTATCGATGCCACGTCATTCATAGACAACACCCCCCCTCACCCCCCCCCCGCCCGTTCCCCACCGCCCCAGTCTCTTCTACAAACTGAATCTAAAAGACAACGCCCGTCAATGATGACATGGAGTGTCTCCCACACAGCGCCACATAACCCTCACCCACTCACTCACTCACTCACTCACTCACTCCCCTTTCCCCCTTTCAATCCCCCCACAAAGTTTTTAATTAAAGATCGGGCGGTATCGACACGCGACGATTCCTTCATTGTCAGATTGCAAGTAAGACTGTTGAGTGGCTAATGGAATTCGTCCGGGCAACAAGAAGTATCGAATTTTTTTTTTTATTTTGTTTTCTCTTTCTTTTTTTTTCCTTCGTCTTTTCCCCCCTCTATTCTATTTGGTATCGATCTCGCCCAGGCCGTAGTCGCTGAAATGGCCATACTCGATTGTTTTGGTTTTTTTTTTACTTCCTTAATTTTTATTGCTGATTCGATTCTTTGTTTAAATGGAAATGAAGAGGAGAGAAAAGTATAGAAGACGCCGCTGTAATATTGATGAGTTGGAGGAATTGTAGGGAGGTCGGGAGGAGGTGGGTTGAGTTACGTGAGGATGTTCCTCAACATGAGAGTGAGTACATGAACAGTGTTAACAACACGATGTAAACAGAAATACACATTACGTTTTGATCTCATTACTAGAAGACAAAAACAATGACAGAATCAGAAACAAACAAGCACTGTTGTGTTCATATACTCTCTCTCTCTCTCTCTCTCTCTCTCTTAATCCCTCTCTGTCTCTCATTCTATATGTCTCTCTTTGTCTCTCCCTGTCTGTGTCTTTTCCTCACTGTGTCCCTCTTTCTCTGTGTCTTCAACACAAAGGCACACCAGGGCCTGCCGCCAGCTAGACCCCGACAATCTCACAAAGTTGAGCCGCACAGATCTCTCTCTCTCTCTCTCTCTCTCTCACACACACACACACATACCGAGAGGCAAGTCATTTTATAGCTAAGCACTATACCTCTTTCGTAGCACCCTCCCTTCCTTCCTACACACACACACACACACGTCAGTCAGTTTTGTTGTTAAGTCTGTCCACTTTAATGTCAGTCAGTCGGTCCGTCAGTCAGTCTGTCAGTCGGTCCGTCAGTCAGTCAGTCGGTCCGTCAGTCAGTCATTCAGTCGGTTCGTCAGTCAGTCAGTCGGTTCGTTAGTCGGTCAGTTAGTTAGTCGGTCCGTCAGTCGGTCAGTTAGTTAGTTGGTCCGTCAGTCAGTTGGTCAGTCAGTCAGTTGGTCAGTATATATTTTACTTTTCTGAATGGAATCCTAATTAAAAAAAAACAACTGAAAAAAGGAGATACGATAGATAGATAGATAGATAGATAGATAGATAGATAGATAGATAGATAGATAGAGAGAGGGAGAGAGAGAGAGTGAGAGAGAGAGAGAGAGGGAGGGAGAGAGAGATAGATAAGGGATATGGAGATGGGGAGAATAAGAAAAGGATGAGGGAGGGGGGGGAGAGATACGCCCGATGTCATATTGTCAGATAAAGACTCACGGGATTAAAAAAAAATAGAAAAAAAATATAAATGGAGGTGGGGATGGATGGTGCGGGGGGGGGGGGGTGGAGATAAAAAAAAATCTGGTCAACAGATGGATCCGACACCGGGAGTTATTTATAAACATGATCTTGTCACCCCGGGGGGGGGGGGGGGGGAAATCTCAAATTAACAAGCTGACAGCTACCGTCAACAATCGTTGAGGGGGTGGGGGGGGGAGGGGTGTGCTCTACCGGTTTTAAAACAAACAAAAAAAATAAAACAACCAGCGCCTACTACTACTACCTCCAGGTATCGCAGGTGTGTTCTTGGTGAAATGGGGTGGGCGGTGGGGGGGGGGGGCGGAGGGGTGCTTGTCTCACCGTAACCCCCCCCCCCCACACCAATCTCTCTTTTACCTTTCGCCACACATTTTTTTTTATCATAATAATAGTAGAGACAGACCCGTTGTTATACATAGAGAAACTGGGGAGGGGGGGCATCTAAGAGGGAGATTGAAGGCGGGGGGGAGAGGGGCAGAGAGTGGGGGGCAGAGAGTGGGGGCAGAGAGAGGGGGGCAGAGAGAGGGGGCAGAGAGGGGGCAGAGAGAGGGGGCAGAGAGAGGGGGCAGAGAGTGGGGGGCAGAGAGTGGGGGGCAGAGAGAGGGGGGGAGAGGGGGGCAGAGAGAGGGGGCAGAGAGAGGGGGCAGAGAGAGGGGGCAGAGAGTGGGGGGCAGAGAGAGGGGGCAGAGAGTGGGGGGCAGAGAGTGGGGGGCAGAGAGAGGGGGCAGCGAGTGGGGGGCAGAGAGTGGGGGGCAGAGAGTGGGGGGGCAGAGAGTGGGGGGGGGCAGAGAGTGGGGGGCAGAGAGTGGGGGGCAGAGAGTGGGGGGCAGAGAGTGGGGGGCAGCAGAGAGTGGGGGCAGAGAGTGGGGGCAGAGAGAGGGGGGGGGCAGAGAGAGGGGGCAGAGAGAGGGGGGCAGAGAGAGGGGGGCAGAGAGAGGGGGAGAGGGGGGCAGAGAGAGGGGGCAGAGAGAGGGGGGGCAGAGAGAGGGGGGCAGAGAGAGGGGGCAGAGAGAGGGGGCAGAGAGAGGGGGCAGAGAGTGGGGGACAGAGAGTGGGGGCAGAGAGTGGGGGGCAGAGAGAGGGGGCAGAGAGAGGGGGCAGAGGGGGCAGAGAGAGGGGGGGCAGAGAGAGGGGGCAGAGAGTGGGGGGCAGAGAGTGGGGGCAGAGAGAGGGGGGGCAGAGAGAGGGGGCAGAGAGAGGGGGGGCAGAGAGAGGGGGCAGAGAGAGGGGGGCAGAGAGAGGGGGTCAGAGAGAGGGGGGAGAGGGGGGCTGAGAGAGGGGGGCAGAGAGAGGGGGCAGAGAGAGGGGGCAGAGAGAGGGGGCAGAGAGAGGGGGGAGAGGGGGGCAGAGAGAGGGGGCAGAGAGTGGGGGGCAGAGAGAGGGGGCAGAGAGAGGGGGCAGAGAGAGGGGGGCAGAGAGAGGGGGCAGAGAGAGGGGGGCAGAGAGAGGGGGTCAGAGAGAGGGGGGGAGAGGGGGGCAGAGAGAGGGGGCAGAGAGAGGGGGCAGAGATAGGGGGCAGAGAGAGGGGGCAGAGGGGGCAGAGAGAGGGGGGCAGAGAGAGGGGGCAGAGAGTGGGGGGCAGAGAGTGGGGGGCAGAGAGTGGGGGGCAGAGAGTGGGGGGCAGAGAGTGGGGGGCAGAGAGAGGGGGGAGAGGGGGGCAGAGAGAGGGGGGCAGAGAGAGGGGGGCAGAGAGAGGGGGGCAGAGGAGTGGGGGCAGAGAGAGGGGGGCAGAGAGTGGGGGGCAGAGAGTGGGGGGCAGAGAGAGGGGGCAGAGAGTGGGGGCAGAGAGTGGGGGGCAGAGAGTGGGGGGCAGAGAGTGGGGGGCAGAGAGTGGGGGGCAGAGAGTGGGGGGCAGAGAGTGGGGGCAGAGAGAGGGGGCAGAGAGAGGGGGCAGAGAGAGGGGGGCAGAGAGAGGGGGCAGAGAGAGGGGGCAGAGAGAGGGGGGCAGAGAGAGGGGGGAGAGGGGGGGCAGAGAGAGGGGGGGCAGAGAGAGGGGGCAGAGAGAGGGGGGCAGAGAGAGGGGGCAGAGAGAGGGGGCAGAGAGTGGGGGGCAGAGAGTGGGGGGCAGAGAGTGGGGGGCAGAGAGAGGGGGCAGAGAGAGGGGGCAGAGGGGGCAGAGAGAGGGGGCAGAGAGAGGGGGCAGAGAGTGGGGGCAGAGAGTGGGGGGGGCAGAGAGAGGGGGGCAGAGAGAGGGGGCAGAGAGAGGGGGCAGAGAGAGGGGGCAGAGAGAGGGGGTCAGAGAGAGGGGGGAGAGGGGGCAGAGAGAGGGGGGGCAGAGAGAGGGGGGCAGAGAGAGGGGGGCAGAGAGAGGGGGCAGAGAGAGGGGGCAGAGAGAGGGGGCAGAGAGAGGGGGCAGAGAGAGGGGGCAGAGAGTGGGGTACAGAGAGTGGGGGGCAGAGAGTGGGGGGCAGAGAGAGAGGGCAGAGAGAGGGGGCAGAGGGGGGCAGAGAGAGGGGGGCAGAGAGAGGGGGCAGAGAGTGGGGGGCAGAGAGAGGGGGGCAGAGAGAGGGGGCAGAGAGAGGGGGGCAGAGAGAGGGGGTCAGAGAGAGGGGGGAGAGGGGGTCAGAGAGAGGGGGGAGAGGGGGGCAGAGAGAGGGGGGGCAGAGAGAGGGGGGCAGAGAGAGGGGGGCAGAGAGAGGGGGCAGAGAGAGGGGGGCAGAGAGAGGGGGCAGAGAGAGGGGGGCAGAGAGAGGGGCAGAGAGAGGGGGGAGAGGGGGGGCAGAGAGAGGGGGGCAGAGAGAGGGGGGCAGAGAGAGGGGGGCAGAGAGAGGGGGGAGAGGGGGGCAGAGAGAGGGGGGAGAGGGGGGGGTTAAAAACTTATAAAAAAAAACAACAACAGGTCAAGTCATTTCTCTGATATTCCGTGCAGTGGGCGTGGCAGTCACCACGTAAAATAAAAACTGTCAGGGGAATTCAACTTAAGAATCTCCGTACGTCCTTGGCATTGACCCCTGAGGTTATGAATATATTACTGGGATCAATTCGTTCAATAATAATAATAATAATAAATGAGATTGATGAAATTAAAAATTTCGGATTTTGCTGTTCGGTGTGATATAGTGGGGAAAGGAGGGGTTATAGAGGGGGGGGTGTCTAATAAATATGAAGACAAGAGATAGAGAGAATTTAAAAAAAAAAACAGAATGAGTTTATGTGTGTTTGCGAGAGGTGTATGTGTGTGTGGGGGGGGAGGGAGTGTGAGTAAAAGAAAGATCAATAAATTAAAGAAAGAAAGAGAGAGAGAGAGAGAGAGAGAGAGAGAGAGAGAGAGAGAGAGAGAGACATGCTTGGGCCGCGCGTGGTTTGACGATAGCCGCATTGGTGTTCCGGTATATTCTATAATAATATCCTGACCTATACAAGTTTGACTGATGCGGCTCTTCGATGGCTCAGGTGGGGGGGGCTCCCTAATGAGACAGTTCATACTTCATCGCCAAATTTTAAAAGATTTATTACACATTATATATATATATATATATATATATATATATATATATATATATATATATATATATATATATATATATATATAAGTTTATAAAAAAAACAGAATATGAAAGGAATGAATTTGAAAAAGGACCACTTGACCACTGTGGATACAATGTACAGTAGTGTACACACACACACATGTCATGTACTTGAGTGTGTGTGTGTGTACACCATCATTTCGATTGTCCGGAAGCTCTTCACGCAGTATCCACTGACACGAGTAGCCTCAATACACTCAGCCGCAGTCCCGGGCAGTGATGGGAGGCACACAACTACCGTGTTGTGACGTCATCCCACTTGAGGAGACTTCTTGACAATTAGTCGCCATTTTCTCCCCCCTCCCCCGGACCACTTCAGTAACAACGCAATATCAACCACTCAAAAAGACAAACCACACCAGCACGACTTGGACAGACAAGTGAAGTTTTGCGTACAAGTCTAATTCAGCGCCCCTCCCCTCGCTACGCCACTGCACTGACTCGTGACTTATTCATTTCACCCAGCATTATAACAGAACAAAAAAAAAATCATGTGTTGTGGAAGTTATTACGTCATCAAAAACCGTTCTTTTTTTTTTTTAGTTTATTATGTAGTCTTTTTGTGTTTGTGAAGTACAGCTTGTGCTCAGACATTAACGGTTTTTTTCTAAACTGATAGGTCTGTAGTAGTACATGTACCTTGGTTTTGGCACTGAATGCCCGGGGCTGGGGCGGGGCGGGACGGGGTAACATGGCTCTGAAGATGGCTGTGCTATTTTTAGTAAAGCACTGACATATATTATAACTGGAGATCTAAACTGATTCAAAAAAAAAAATAATAATAAAGTCAGCCATTTATATGTGTACCTTTTTTTTTCAAATCTATTTTTGATTACGTCATTTTATAAATATGTATAGACACGTCGGGAGTAGTCGAGACATGTTTAGGTTGTCTGTTATAAGCAATTTGAATGTGTTCCCTTTATTGTACTAGGATTCAATGCAATTTGATCTCTCTCTCTCTCTCTCTCTCTCTCTCTCTCACACACACACACACACACAAACACACACACAATCACAAGAGTGAAGAGTTCAGCGCAAAAGAGGCTGTAATCCACCCCCCCCCCACAACCTCTCCAATCCGAATAGTTGCACAAGTTTAGTTTTGAAACACAAGTGTCTTTACCTATGTCTTTACCTATGTCTTTACCTATGTCTTTGCGTATGCCTATGCCTACCAGAGATGACTTACACCTTTTCTTTCCCTCCACCCCCCCACCCCCAGTTTTGCTAATAAATGACGTCATGAGGTATCTTCATTGATAACCGCCTTGTAATGGGGATGGGGGGTGGGGAAGTGGTGCGATGGGTGGCGGGTGGAGGGGGGGGAAGGGAAGGGATGATGGTGGGAATCAGGAAATAATCCTTTCAGCCTCGTTTCCATTAGCAATAACTCTTATCTGGGTTTTCTTTTTTTCTTTTTTCTATGTTTTTTTTTTCCTTTTTCATTTTCCTTTATAATTACAAAATATCCTATTGGCAAACAATGGATTTCTATCCCGGCGACTGTTTGCCCTTGGCCAATGAAAAGAGTTATGTCATATTTGAATGAAAATAATATTTAAACAAATATAATTCTGAATTTTTACAATTTTCGATCTTTAAAAAAAAACATGAATCAATATGAAATTCTGTTCAGGATGAAATTTGTTATGAGGTAAAATTTAAGACATCACACGACAGCACATTTTGGCATCTAATGTTGACAGCAGATGTTGACTTCAGAGCCACTAAAGATAGTAAGATGACTTCACATTTGACTTCAGAGCCACTTAAGACAGTAAGATCACTTCACACTTGACTTCAGAGCCACTTAAGATTGTAAGATGACTTTACACTTGACTTCAGAGCCACTTAAGACAGTAAGATGACTTCACATTTGACTTTAGAGTCACTTAAGACATTAAGATGACTCCACACTTGACTTCAGAGCTACTTAAGACAGTAAGATGACTTCACACTTGACTTTAGAGCCAATTAAGACAGTAAAATGACTTCACATTTGACTTTAGAGCCACTTAAGACAGTAAGGTGACTTCACACTTGACTTCAGAGCCACTAAAGACTGTAAGATGACTTCACATTTGACTTCAGAGCCACTAAAGACTAAGATGACTTCACACTTGACTTCAGAGCCACTTAAGACAGTAAGATGACTTCACATTTGACTTCAGAGTCACTTAAAACAGTAAGATGACTTCACACTTGTCTTTAGGTGTCACCTACGACAGTCAGATGACTTCACTTATCACTTGAAGATATTCAGATGAAGTAGAGATATGTCTCGACATATTAGATTTCACACATGACTTTAGAAATAACCCCGGATACGACCTCAGATGACTTCAGATTTGACCTCGGATATGACTTCGTTAACTCGTTAGATATGACTTTACATTTGACTTCAGTTGTTTTAAGCTACCTAAGCCATGTACTTTTAATAAGACATCTTCTTGTGTAGATATACACGACATCGGCCAGTTCACCATTATTCTCTGACTCGGACAAACACCGCCACACACACTCGCATACGCTATAACACTGACACCAGGGTTACCATTGCTTGGGTTTTCTCCCAGGATCTTGGGTTTTTTAACGACCATCTTTGTTTTGTTTGTATTTTTATCACGTGCACATTGTTGTCTTTCTGAGCCATTCTCTGAAATTCAAACTAAAATGAAAAACTTAACACGGCCTGAGATCTGGGGTGGGGTGGAGGGGGAAGGGGGGACAAAATGCTCAAATACGCGTTAAGCGTTCGAACTTCAAAACACTTTCGGCTTATATTTGAGAAATTTTATCCGAATTTTTGTTCGGATACCAAGTTATTCCAGTTTAATGCGTTCGGGTTTTGAAAAGGTTAGCGTATTTTATAATCTTTGTTTTATTTTTACCCTTATATCTTGCTTTTTTTTTAACAACATAATATTGGGTTTTGAACAAAATCCTTTTAGAAACCATGACTGACACACAATCAAACCAGCCACACACACACACACACACACACACACACACACACACACACACAGAGCGTCTCGTGTGACATAACTCCGAAACCCCCAACATGTATTACAAGCAGTTGAAAACAAAACAACAGTTATCTGCCCCTAAACACACCTCATGTTACCCCCAAAACGAGCCAAACATCTTCCACCCTACCTCCCCTCCCCCCCCCAACCCCCAACATCCGGACCTGCACAGAAATTTACCTCTCACAAAAACAACAACAGGGGGGGGGCTGTAATCTACTATCTGGCGCCTCCACCACCTCCCCTCCCCCCCCCCATTGTTTATTTAACTGATCATCTTATCAGTCCAGGTAGTCGTAGAGTTGTCTTTCCCTTGATCTCCTTGAATTTGCGTCGATCGGGGTTATCCTTCTTCGTCTTCTTGCCCCCAGATTCCACCCATTCAAAAAAAAAAGGACCCGGGGATGGGGCGGGGGTTGTTAGGGAATGGTTGGCCCCCCGGGGGTGGGGGGGGGGAAAGAGGGATTTCTCTTGTTTTGACTTGTACTCGACCTGACGTCGGGGAAGAAAAGATTTAAGTGAAATACCGTTAGCTGGACAGTCGTTGGACTATTTTTAAAGCATTTTCGAAAAAAAATGCTCTATTGTCCCCGTTTTATCTGTCTGTCTGTCCGTCCGTCATCACCCTAGATCTCAGCAACCAAAAGTCCTAGACTCATGATGTATATATCATTTTGTAGGTCTTGGCCTGCCATGTGTACATCAAAAGTTCATTTCGCGATAGGACCTCTGAGGGCCGGGCTTCAGGGCTACGAAGGGGCTTATATATTATATATATATAGCCCCATTCTACACCTTGTACGTTCAATAACCCATTCATTTGGTGCGAAATACTGCAGCACGTAGTTTCACCAAGATTTATTAAGAAACTCATCAAATGAAATAGTAAGCTTGTGTTCTGAGTTTAATTGAAAGTATCAGAGCTATGCAACAATTGACGGAGTTTTCGGACGATTAAATGACTACAATTTCGAATGTTTTCAATTATGATTCCTATTTCAGTACCACAAACCACTTGTAGTTAGATTTAAGAGAAAATAATTTTTTTCAAATATAAAGAAACGTCTTTATAATATTTTTTTACAGATATATGCATTACACAATTGGATTTATAAACATTTCCAAAATTTACAAATATTTACTGAAAGCTAACAAACGTACATAACATGAAAATGCGCTAACACGTCCTGTGTCCAGAATGGAACAGGCTTAATTGCTTGTTTTTTCCTTCTGTCCTTCCTCCAACGTAAGGATTTTTATAATTTATATACAACGTTCGCTCTCTCACTCTCTCTCTCTCTTTCTCT
>JAGDYQ010000107.1:1515674-1520770 GCA_021962125.1 Bulinus truncatus | reverse complement strand
TTTGTACTTCGTTCAGTTACGTATTGCTTTTGCCTGTTGTTTGTTCACACCTGCTCTATCTGGCAAGTCACAACATAAGATGCAAAGTACGTATGGCCATAAACCAATGCCGTTATCGGCGTAGCAAAAACAAAGGATACTGCGGGCTGTGCGGGAACACAGGGTGCCGAACTAGGAAGGGGCGCCGAGAGAGAGCGGCATGAAAATACTTTTACAATCAGGTTGGAATGTAAACTCGTTATAGCCTCTGACAAGTACGGGGGAAACAAGCGCCACGCTTCCGAATATTGGGCCCCTGGTCATATTTGATTCCGAGGGCTGGGGGGTGGAGCATCTGACATTCTACTGGGGAAGGGGAGAGGGCAGACAAGTGTTTGGGTCTTCCTACATTCCATGTGGCGGACTTAACCGCAATTAAACTATATTACCCCATGGTGCCACCTTTGGCATTGCACTATCAGCTATGGTGGGGGGGGGGAAGGGGGAATGAATGGAGTGGTTTATAGGATCTATCAGATTTCATCCCATCCTTACAGGAGGGTCACACATCAAATTTTGATGCTATCAGAGCCTCGATGTGTTATGTCAGACTAGTCCTACCCCCCTTACCCCCTCAATATCTTTCAAAGTCTTGGGGCACCATCAAGACTAGGCATCAGCGAGCCTTGTGAAATGGGGGTGGGGGGGGGAGAGAGAGAGAGCGAGAGAGAGAGAGCGAGAGAGAGAGCGAGAGAGAGTAAGAGAGTGAGAGAAAGAGAGAGTGAGAGTGAGAGAGAGTGAGAGAGAGAGAGAGTGAGAGAGAGAGAGAGCGAGAGAGAGTGAGAGAGAGCGAAAGAGAGAGAGTGAGAGAGAGAGAGTGAGAGTGAGAGAGCAAACGTTGTATATAAATTCTAAAAATCTTCACGTTGGAGGAAGGACAGAAGGAAAAAAAAATAGTCCAACAACTGTCCAGCTAACAGTATTTCACTTAAATCTTTTCTTTTCCCCGACGTCAGGTCGAGTACAAGTAAAAACAAGAGAAATCCCTCTTGTCCCCACCCAACCCCGGGGGGGGGGGCAGCCATTCCCTAACAACCCCCGCCCCACCCTCGGGTCCTTTTTTTTTTTTTGAAGAAATGGGTGGAACCTGGGGAAGCAAGAAGACGAAGAAGGATAACCCCGATCGACGCAAATTCAAGGAGATCAAGGGAAAGACAACTCTAGGACTACCTGGACTGATAAGATGATCAGTTAAATAAACAATGGGGGGGGGGGCGCCAGATAGTAGATTACGGCCCCCCTGTTGTTGTTTTTGTGGGAGGTAAATTTCTGTGCAGGTCCGGATGTTGGGGGTGGGGGTGTAGGGTGGAAGATGTTTGGCTCGTTTTTGGGGGTAACATGAGGTGTGTTTAGGGGCAGATAACTGAGTTGTTTTGTTTTCAACTGCTTGTAATACATGTTCGGGGTTTCGGAGTTAGGTCACACGAGACGCTCTGTGTGTGTGTG
Source organism: Bulinus truncatus (assembly GCA_021962125.1). NCBI lineage: Eukaryota > Metazoa > Mollusca > Gastropoda > Planorbidae > Bulinus > Bulinus truncatus. The sequence continues at coordinate 1,519,285 of JAGDYQ010000107.1, read as the reverse complement.
TGTGTGTGTGGCTGGTTTGATTGTGTGTCAGTCATGGTTTCTAAAAGGATTTTGTTCAAAACCCAATATTATGTTGTTAAAAAAAAAGCAAGATATAAGGGTAAAAAATAAAATTATAAAATACGCTAACATTTCAAAACTCGAACGCATTAAACTGGAATAACTTGATATCCGAACGAAAATTCGGATAAAATTTCTCAAATATAAGCCGAAAGTGTTTTGAAATTCGAACCCTTAACGCGTATTTGAGAATTTTGTTCTCCCCCAACTTCCAGATCTCAGGCCGTGTTGAAGTTGTCATTTCGTTTGAATTCCAGGAATGGTCGAAAAGACCACAATGTTGCACGTGATAAAATACAAACAAGCAAAGATCGATCGTTAAAGAACCCAAGATCTGAGGAGAAAACCGAGCAATGGTAACCCTGTGTCAATTGTGAGAGTATATGAGTGTGTGTGAGTGTTTGTCCGCATCGAGAATAATAGGTGAACTGGCTCGATGCGCGTGTATATCTACACAAGAAGATTGTCTTATTAAAGTACCATGGCTAGGTAGCTTAAAGCCAACTGAGTCAAATGTAAAGTCATATCTAACCGAGTTAACTAAGTCATATCCGAGATCAAATCTGAAGTATATCTGAGTGTCATATCCGGGGTTATTTCTCAAAGTTATGTGGTGAAATCCAATATGTCAGAGACATATCTCTACGTCATCTGAATATCTTCAAGTGATAAGTGAAGTCAAGTGTGAAGTCATCTGACGGTCTTAAGTGATTCTCAATCCAAGTGTGAAGTTATCTGACTGTCGTGGGTGACACCTAAAGTCAAGAGTGAAGTCATCATACTGTCTTAAGTGACTCTGAAGTCAAGTGTGAAGTCATCATACTGTCTTAAGTGACTCTGAAGTCAAGTGTGAAGTCATCATACTGTCTTAAGTGACTCTGAAGTCAAAAGTGAAGTCATCATACTGTCTTTAGTGGCTCTGAAGTCAAGTGTGAAGTCATCATACTGTCTTAAGTGACTCTGAAGTCAAGTGTGAAGTCATCATACTGTCTTAAGTGACTCTGAAGTCAAAGTGGAAGTGCATACAACTGTCTTTAGTGGCTCTAGAAGCTCAAGTGCGAAGTCATCTACTGTCTTAGTAGTTCTGAAGTCAAGTGTGAAGTCATGTTACTGTCTTAAGTGACTCTGAAGTCAACATCTGATGTCAACATTAGATGCCAAATGTGCTGTCGTGTGATGTCTTAAATTTTACCTCACAACAAATTTCATCCCGAATTGAATTTCACATTGATTCATTTTTTATTTTTTTAAAGATCGAAAATTGTAAAAAAATTCAGAATTATATTTGTTTAAATATTATTTTCATTCAAATATGACATAACTCTTTTCATTGGCCAGTGCAAACAGTCGCCATGATGGAAATCCAATGTTTGCCAATAGGATATTTTGTAATTATAAAGGAAAATGGAAAAGGAAAAAAAAAAACATAGTAAATAGAAAAAAAGAAAACCCAGATAAGAGTTATTGCTAATGGAAACGAGGCTGAAAGGATTATTTCCTGAGTCCCACCATCATCCCTTCCCATCCCCCACCCGCCACCCATCGCACCATTTCCCCCACCACACCCTTCCCCCATTACAAGGCGGTTATCAATGAAGACATCTCATGACGTCATTTATTAGCAAACCTGGGGGGGGGGGAGAAAAGGTGTAAGTCATATCTGGTAGGCATAGGCATAGGTAAAGACATAGGTAAAGACATAGGCAAAGACATAGGTAAAGACATAGGCAAAGACATAAGCAAAGGCATAGGTAAAGACATAGGCAAAGACATAGGTAAAGACATAGGCAAAGACATAGGTAAAGACATAGGCAAAGACATAGGTAAAGACATAAGAAGCTAGGTTAAAGACATGGGTAAAGACATAGGTGAACATATAGGTAAGACATAGGTAAAGACATAGGTAAAGACATAAGTAAAGACATAGGCAAAGACATAGGTAAAGACATAGGTAAAGACATAGGCAAAGACATAGGTAAAGACATAGGCAAAGGCATAGGTAAAGACATAGGCAAAGACATAGGTAAAGACATAGGCAAAGACATAGGCAAAGACATAGGCAAAGACATAGGTAAAGACATAGGTAAAGACATAGGTAAAGGCATAGGTAATGACATAGGCAAAGACATAGGCAAAGACATAGGCAAAGACATAGGTAAAGACATAGGCAAAGACATAGGTAAAGACATAGGCAAAGACATAGGCAAAGACATAGGTAAAGACATAGGTAAAGACATAGGCAAAGACATAGGTAAAGACATAGGCAAAGACATAGGCAAAGACATAGGCAAAGACATAGGTAAAGACATAGGCAAAGACATAGGTAAAGACATAGGCAAAGACATAGGTAAAGACATAGGCAAAGACATAGGTAAAGACATAGGCAAAGACATAGGCAAAGACATAGGTAAAGACATAGGTAAAGACATAGGTAAAGACATAGGCAAAGACATAGGTAAAGACATAGGTAAAGACATAGGCAAAGACATAGGCAAAGACATAGGTAAAGACATAGGTAAAGACATAGGCAAAGACATAGGTAAAGGCATAGGTAAAGACATAGGTAAAGACATAGGCAAAGACATAGGTAAAGGCATAGGTAAAGACATAGGTAAAGACATGGTAAAGACATAGGCAAAGACATAGGTAAAGACATAGGCAAAGACATAGGTAAAGACATAGGCAAAGACATAGGCAAAGACATAGGCAAAGACATAGGTAAAGACATAGGTAAAGACATAGGCAAAGGCATAGGTAATGACATAGGCAAAGACATAGGCAAAGACATAGGCAAAGACATAGGTAAAGACATAGGCAAAGACATAGGTAAAGACATAGGCAAAGACATAGGCAAAGACATAGGTAAAGACATAGGTAAAGACATAGGCAAAGACATAGGTAAAGACATAGGCAAAGACATAGGCAAAGACATAGGCAAAGACACTTGTGTTTCAAAACTAAACTTGTGCAACTATTCGGATTGGAGGGGTGGGGGGGTGGATTACAGCCTCTTTTGCGCTGAACTCTTCACTCTTGTGAGTGTGTGTGTGTGTGTGTGTGTGTGAGAGAGAGAGAGAGAGAGAGAGAGAGAGAGAGAGAGAGAGAGAGAAATCAAATTGCATTGAATCCTAGTACAATAAAGGGGAACATATTCAAATTGCTTTTAACAGACAACCTAAACCTGTCTCGACTACTCTCGACGTGTCTATACATATTTATAAAATGACGTAATCAAAAATAGATTTGAAAAAGAAATAGTGGTACACAAATAGATGGCTGACTTTATTATTATTATTTTTTTTTTTGAATCAGTTTAAGATCTGCTGCTATAACATATGTCAGTGCTTTACTAAAAATAGCACAGCCATCTTCAGAGCCATATTACCCCAGCCCCGGGCATTCAGTGCCAAAACCAAGGTACATGTACTACTACAGACCTATCAGTTTAGAAACAAAAAACCGTTAATGTCTGAGCACAAGCTGTACTTCACAAACACAAAAAGACAACATAATAAACAAAAAAAAAAAAAAGAACGGTTTTTGATGACGTA
>JAGDYQ010000107.1:1495674-1505674 GCA_021962125.1 Bulinus truncatus | reverse complement strand
ACACACACACTACTCACTCACCATGAACGTCCTTTCCTTCAGACACACAAAGGATTCACTCAGGTGACGTACGTTTAGAAAGAATGTGGGTCAAGGGGAAGTAAAAGACATTCGCGTCACATAAAACGTGAGTAGAACACATGGACCGTCATAAACTGGGCATTCACACTGTGCCTTCATACTTTGGGTCTCTCACACTGTCCCGTCATAGTTGGGGCTCTCACACTGTACCGCCATACCCTGGGCTCTCACACTGTCCCGTCATAGTTGGGGCTCTCACACTGTACCGCCATACCCTGGGCTCTCACACTGTACCGCCATACCCTGGGCTCTTACACTGTACCGCCATACCCTGGGCTCTCACACTGTACCGTCATATTGTGATGGACTCGGTTCTATTGATTAGTATAATTGTTGTATACAAGATCTTGTTGGGCCTCTAATTTATCTCCTTCCTTAATACTTCATAATATGTCCGCATTCTTTAAGATTAGCATCCCAACTGCCCCTTGAACACAACGCACCAAATGACACTTGGGAAAACACTTGCTAATACACAACAGCAAACAAATATCCAATCAGTAATAGGAACAATGTATTCATAAAAACAAAATAATATAGTTTAATCCATCAAATCTATAAAAAAAAAAATAATGATGATAAAATAACAATAAAGTCCAGACAAATAGTATATTCACCATCGGCCCAACTTTTACACTCGTCAACTAGCAACTGTCCCACACGATGAACTCTTTACTGTCCGCTTAACTCCCTTCTCCACGTTTACCTACAACCACCTTCCTTCCTAAACCTTCCTTTGTTGATCTCTTCAACAAAATACAGCCATGCTCCACTGGTCATACTGGTCACTCCGGTCACTCCCCATTCACTACTTTGATCTTCCACCCTTTTCACGATCAAACCCACGCCATGCCATTCAAACACGCTAACTGACCCAACACAGCTCTCACACCCACATATAATAATATTCTGACAGCAGATATTCTGCTGTGCAACTCACAAACTAATACACAACATAATAAACATGTCTGTATATGTACACAAGCATACACAAGCGTATTCATGGGGGGGCATGGGGGGCATTTGCTCCCCCCCCCTTTACATTTAAAAAAAATGTCATAAAATTGTTATTTGCCCCCCCCCCCCGGAAAATTTTTGCCCCCCCCCCCCGGAAAAATTCCTAGCGACTCCCATGCACACAGGTACGCCGCCTGTATTAAGGTGGAGGCTCACAGGTGTCGGTTGGTCTGTCAGACGGTCACTACTCTGTCCGTCTTTTCAACCTTATTTATGACCTTAGCGGTCATGTGCCAATCGTTATGGCTGTGATATATCTATTTCATCTTCAACTCTTTAACGAACTGTATCGATCCCAAAAAAAAATCGGACACAACTATAGCCGCAGCACGATTCCAAACATTTGCACAGTTCAATATACAACCAACCCACGTGACACATAGAACAGAATGTCAAAAAACATTTTTAAAAAAATTGATTTCCAGTTTTTCCAGAATTTGGGTTTTACAGAGGTTATTAAAATATTTCAAATCATAAAACTACGTTTGGGGGTTTGGGTGGGGTGGGGGTGAAGTTCTTCTGTTTGAGGGCGGCAGGGGGGAGGGGAGGTATAAGCAAAAAGAAGGTGTCTGAGTATCAGGCGATCACTTAGGGCCCCAATCCCTAAAAATTCCAAATAGCCCCCCCCCCCTTTCCATTTCCAGAACTAATTATTTGTTAATCTTTGCCTTGGAGCTCCCTAAATATCCATACAAGTCCATTTCTACGGCCTCTGAAGACTTAAGAACGACGCAGCCTGTGAATACTTCATATTGGCTTTATCTGAGCACGTGGGTATGGTATTATAACATAAGAAATGACAGGAGTATGACCATGGAACATACATGTACTGACAATATCTAACGCAACATAATCATTTTTTTTTAAAAAATATCTTAGTAGTGTGTCCTTAAGGTGACCGACAGCTGAGAATTAAGATCGGTGGGGGCCCTGAGCGCAGAAGATAGATGGGCCCTTTGTGTATAGGTCTAGACACCGGGGGGCCCCAGGATGTATGGCAATGAAACATTCCATGAAAAGTTATAAATAAATTACTTCGTCCAATCTCCATGTCCACTCTGTATGTACGCTCGGTATGTCCACTCCGTATGTCCATTGCCTAAGGACACCCTCCATCAGTGCCGAAACTAGGGATTTATGGGCCCGGGGGAGGGCTTGGCCTCTTTGGGGGGGGGCATGCATTTTGACATTCAACACCACGACACGAGATTATGTACTTAATATTTAATGTAAAAAATAAATTGGGGCCCCCCTCAAGCTAGGGCCCGGCGGGGACTATCGATTGCACCCCCCCATTCCCCCACCCTGGATATGCCTCTGCTCTCCATGTCCACTATCCGTGTCCACTGTGTATGACCACTCTCTATGACCACCCAATTGTATTAATCTGATTTATCAACCAATATCTTAATCCTCTATCGATGAATCCAATTTGTCTCAATGAATTTAGCATGTGTGCGTGTGTGTGTGGGTGTGTGCGTGTGTGTGTGGATGGGGAGGGTGTGAAAGACCCAAAAAGCCCTACTTGAGACAGTGAAATCAGCATGGATATATTTGTGAAAGCCGTTAAACTAATTTACAGAACACGAAAAGCTAAAAAAAAAACAAAGGGGAGATAAAGAGATATATCTATTTCATTTTACATGCTACAAAAATGCCGAATTGACGTATAAGCTACACAAGCTATAGCTTAGGGCCCCCACTATCTTTGGGGGGGGCCCGAAAATTGAACGAGTGATCCATTGTGTATGTATTATGTATTTGGCACTTACATATAATACGTGGACTTATATATCAAATAGCTTAGGACCTTTTCAAGTCTGAATCCGGCCCTGGCCGCAAAGGCTCATCAAGCACAATTGGCGAACCACGCGCCCAACTCTAAAAATCGTAATATCTCTCTCTCCACCCCCCCCCATCTCTCTCTCTCTCTCTCTCTCTCTCTCAACACCCTCTAATCAAAAGAACAAGATAACAATGAGATTGCAGCTCGACGAGTAATCACACACCCCTCCCCCAGCCAGAGGCGTGTCCTGCTTGACATTCAGCGATAGGGTCCCGATGACAGGAAGCTGTTTTTAAAAGAATCCACGATGGCGTTAGTTGTTGGCGCTTTGAAACAGGTGAACAACTCTTTGTAATTACAAACTACTGCAATAACTATCAGTTCTTACTTGTTTATGATTGGCGGCCCTAGGAAAAGATACGTTTTTGGGGGCCCTAGGAAAAGATACATTTGGGGGCCCTAGGAAAAGATACATTTTGGGGGCCCTAAGCAAAGATACATTTTGGGGGCCCTAGGCAGAGATACGTTTTGGGGGCCCTAGGAAAAGATACATTTTGGGGGCCCTAGGGAAAAATACATTTTGGGGGCCCTAGGAAAAGTTACATTTTGGGGGCCCTAGGAAAAGATACGTTTTGGGGGGGGCGCTATGTAGATGAATCCAGAGGTACATTGGAGACCTAGGAAAAAATACTGTAAGCACTCTTTATCTCTTAGCACCAGACTCCAATATAAAATTATACAGGTAGTCAGTGGCGCAGGAAGGGGGCGCCGAACTAGGAAGGGGGCGCAGAAGAAAGAGCAATCTTAGATGATTTTTTTTGGTACTTTTCAGACTTGGGGTGAGGGCGGCGGGGGGCGCCCCAAAAATCTGAACAGCACAGAGCGCCACTTTAACTAAATACGGCTCTGCTGGAACTGAAGACCCCCTTAACCGGTTGGTGGCCCTTTGGTGGTGGGAAGGGGGGGGCTCTTAGACATTTCCATTTTTTTTTGCCTAAACCATGACAACGGCCCTGCCTGGCCAAAACACATGACTCGACCTAAGAAACACTGACAATATACCCCCCCCCCACACACTGAATGAACGAAACAATCAGGCTTAGACCGAAATGAATCGACGCAAAGACTCGTCTAGTGAGAATCACAAATCACTCAGTGGGCAATAGAAAAAGGACTCGGCCCAAGATTGACTATTTCTCTTCATTAAGACTACTCGGTCTCCGGATTCACTCACCAACCCTGAATCAAACTTTTAACGCGATGAATCAAGCCAACCGATAGATCACCCACCCAAGCGCTCTAATCGCTGCTTCTGTACAAAAGCAGTAGGTCTCGCACTTTTGTGATTTGCGACCCACCAGAGATTCTGTTGTTGTTGTTTTTTTATCGCGACGACCATAAAACGAAAGATAAAAGATAAACAAACAGCTGAAATGTGCAATTCTAAATGATAAGTCATTATTACATGATATTTTACACCTGTGTTTGAATGATAAGTAATTATTACATGATATTTTACACCTATGTTTGAATGATAAGTCATTATTACATGATATTTTACACCACTTAAAGTACTCGAAATATCAACTTTAGGTATCGGCCATCTTAAGTTGATATTTTTAATATAATGAATTTGTGAAATATGACCCAGACTTTTTCTTTTTCCTTACATATATAAGGGGGCTGGGCCCAAGGTGGCCCAAGGGGATGACGTACTGTTGTCCTTTGTTATTTGTTTGTTTTTTAAACAAGCATCCTGTGGTTGCTCAGCTTTGTGTTCTGTGTGTATGAAAGAGGTGAGACAGTGTGTTGGTGTGTGTGTGTGTGAGTGTGTGTATGTGAGTGTGTGTGTTATGTGTGTATGAAAGAGGTGAAACAGTGTGTTGGTGTGTGTGTGTGTGTGTGTGAGTGTGTGTGTTCTGTGTGTATGAAAGCGGTGAAACAGTGTGTTGGTGTGTGTGTTCTGTGTGTGAGTGAGTGTGTGTGTGAGTGAGTGTGTGTGTGTGAGTGAGTGTGTGTGAGTGAGTGTGTGAGTGAGTGTGTTTGTGAGTGAGTGTGTGTGTGTGAGAGTGTGTGTGTGTGTGAGTGAGAGTGTGTGTGTGAGTGAGTGTGTGTGTGTGTGCGTGTGAGTGTGTGTGTGAGTGAGTGTGTGTGTGTGAGTGAGTGTGTGTGTGAGTGTGTGTGTGAGTGAGTGTGTGAGTGAGTGTGTGTGTGAGTTAGTGTGTGTGTGAGTTAGTGTGTGTGTGAGTGAGTGTGTGTGAGTGTGTGTGTGAGTGAGTGTGTGTGTGAGTGAGTGTGTGTGTGAGTGTGTGTGTGTGAGTGAGTGCTTGATGGTGGAATGGGCGGAAAGATGGGGGTGGGGAGGGGGAAGGAGGTACGAGAAAACGGGATTTAAAAGTGAAAGAAGAATGAGGAGCTAATCAACAGATGAGTAACTATTGATGGGGGGGGGGGAGTGGGCGTTGAGGGAAAGGGTGAATTGAGTATGTGTTGTTTTTTTTTTGTTTATTAAGTATCGAGAATGAAAAGGTCAAAGTGTGAGAGGGGGGGCGGGAATAAAATTGGAATGCGCGTGTGTGTGTGTATGTGTGAAAGTGGGGTGGGTCCATTGAGAAGGGAGGGGGGATGGCAGGAAACAAAGGTGGTGAGTGAGTAACATGTGAAAGAGGCGTGGCTGGATGACGAGGGGTGGGTGGGTGGGAGGGGGGGGTTAGGCTTCGATGGTTAGGGGTGTCACTATGTATGTAAGTCTTAACAAGACTCCCACTTGAATTCGTCACAATGAAATTTAAAAGAGAAAACAAGCGTTTCATACCAAGAGGGTTAGAGAGTTCATTTGATGCCTGAATACTTCGAGAGTATTAATAAAGGATGGGTCACTGTGTGTGAGTGTGTGTGTTACTTGTGCGTGTTGTGTGTGTGAGTGTGTGTGTGCGAGAGAGAGAGAGAGAGAGAGATGGAGAGAGAGCAGTGTTTTAATATTTTCCCAAAAAAAAAACGTCAATATGGAATGAGTGAGCAGATTTATGCCAGCAGAAAGGATCTCTCTCGGTGGCTGTCACTGTTTGTGTTGACACAAGTCTGTTGGACTTCATGCATGGATGAACGTCTTTCCTGTCAAGACAGTGTTTGTGTGCTACCGCGGCGTGTTCGTGTGAAATGAGATTGTTTGCGCATCACTACAGTGTTTGTATGCCACAACAATGTCTGTCATTAGGGAGTCACCATGCAGATATTAATTGTGAGCCAGCATGCAGACATCCACCGTGAGCCAGCATGCATACATCCACCGTGAGCCAGCATGCAGACATCCACCGTGAGCCGGCATGCAGACATCCACCGTGAGCCAGCATGCAGACATCCACTGTGAGCCAGCAGATGTAGACACTATATACTATCCGAAACCCAATGGAATCTTACCACAGATGAAGACTTAGACTTTAGGGAAGAGGGGGGGGGGGAAGAGCCAATATGTCGTCAACATTAAACTGTCAGGTTATGAACAGAGTAGAGGAGGGGGACAAAAAAAGTGAAATCATTCTTTGAACCGGCCGACACATAGCAGTGGACACACACTGGACGCCAGAAATGTGGCCACCAATTATCTCTCTGGACAGTGGTCACTTACCATACTCCAAAGTTTGAAAAAAAACACACACACACACAAACAGCCCACCAACAACTGACCAACAACTGACCAGGGCTTGCTGGCTGAATAATAAAAAAAAAAATTCTTGAAAGGCGAGTCTGGGTTTTCATGTCGAGTCTGGGTTTTGGAAGCCAAGACGGTCCAAGCTTGGCCAACCATATAACTGGGCACTCAATTAGGCTGACGGTAGGCTGGTAACCCAGAAGTACTCTGGACATCGGTCAGCGAGGACATAGTCAGGGGCTGACCTGGGATTACGGTCATGTTAAAGATGAACACTTCCCCCGCCCCTACCACCCAAGCAGCATCTTTTCATATACGGTGTTTTAACTTGACAGACACTTCATTTTTTTTTAAAATTTAGTTTTGTGATTTCCTGGGAGAATGTTTCTGGCTCTTCACCGCAAACACAAGTGAAGGCTTAAATGATTGAAAGATGACTCAGACACACTAGTCGATGATGGCGAACACTACTGATGACAGAGACACACTACTGATGACAGAGACACACTACTGAGGACAGAGACACACTACTGATGAAAGAGACACAACTACTGATGACAGAGACACCACTACTGATGACAGAGACACACTACTGATGACAGAGACAAACTACTGCTGACAGAGACACACTACTGATGAAAGAAACACAATTATGTTGATAGAGACACACTTATGTTAATAGAGATGATAGAAACACACCTATATTGATAGAGACACACTTATGTTGATAGAGACACACTTACGCTGATAGAGACACACTTATGCTGATAGAGACACACTTATGCTGATAGAGACATACTTATGTTGATAGACAGATGGAGAGCCAGACCGATGGACAACCTGTTTACTCAAGAAAATAGACCGGCAGACAGTCTGACAGACAGGCAGATAGTCCGACAGACCGGCAGATAATCCGGCAGACCGGCAAATAGACACACAGACCAGCAAACGGGCAGATCAGTCAATCAGACTTACCGGATGGCAGTAAAGTCACGTGGGCAGACTGACCAGCAGGTTGACCAATCAGATGGCAGTAAAGGCACGTGGACAGACTGACCAGCAGACTGACCAATCAGAGGTACATAAACACTGGCAGGAAGACACACAGACTGGGTAGCAGACAAACAGGCATATTTTAAAGACGGATGTGCAGATGAATAAGCACACATCAATCAACCACGTCAGACAGACAGACAGATGTGATGACAGACAACCCCAGTTTCCGTCCTACTACATATTCATCCGTCAGCGTCAGAGACACACACACCCCCAACCACACACACACCTACCTACAGACACTTTTAGTTTGATTCACAACAAACACACACACACACTCACACACATACTCACAGTCACAAACACACATACTCACTCACATACACACACACTCAAACACACTCTCACACACGCACACACTCACACACAAACACATTCACACACTCATACACTCTCACACACTTACACACTCTCACAGACACACACACTCAAACACACTTACACACTCTCACACACGCACACACTCTCTCTCTCACACACACACACACTCTCACACACGCACACACTCTCACACACGCACGCACACTCTCACACACGCACACACTCTCACACACACACACACACACACTCACACACGCACACACTCTCACACACGCACACACTCTCACACACATGCACACGCACACTCACACATACACTCACACACTCTTACACACATGCACACACACACACTCACACACACGCACACTCACACACTCTTACACACGCACACTCTTTCTCACACACACACTCTCACTCACACACGCGCGCGCGGAAATGAAAAGAATGCCTTCAAATAAAAAACAACCTGCCCCCTCCCCTCACCCTTCCTTCCTCCTCCCCCCCCCCCCACACTCACATGGACTACTCCATCGTCAGTCTCAGCCACTTGACTGGCACTAATTATAAATTTCAACATACATCCAAGCATCGATGTAACCATGGCAACGGTGATTTTGGCAAGTAGATTTCTTGAATGATGTTTTATATATTTAAAAAAAAAACGTATACGCCCACACACGCACACATACATACACACACACACACACACACACACACACACATACTTACTTTTATTGTCAGTCGTACATGACTATCTGTGTAGAAGGGCGTGCTTTAACAGTAACTGGGCTACACGCGTGTCGCCCAATGTGTCGCCCTGTAAGTTCAAAATTTAGACCAGGCCAGGTGGGGAAAGAAGAGCTTTTTTACATTTTTGGGTTTTCAAAGATTATTAGTGGAACAGCGTTTTTTCCTAATGAGCCACCCAAATAACTATGCCTATGTCCTAGGGCCCCAGTCGTACCTAAGCCTACGGCCCTTCCCCCAAATTTGTAGCAGCGTAGGCCCACCCCAAAATTTACATCAGGAGAGGGCCCCTAATATATATATATTAACCTTGGGCCCATATAAAACGTGGCAATGACTCTGGCAAAAAGTCAAATGCATCTGTGATATTTAGTATACATTTTTTTCAGATCAAATATCTGCCATTCTTAATGTCTACAGATAAAATATCTGCCAGTCTTAATGTCTGCAGATAAAATATCTGCCAGTCTTAATGTCTGCAGATAAAATATCTGTCAGTCTTAATGTCTTCAGATAAAATATCTGCCAGTCTTAATGTCTGCAGATAAAATATCTGCCAGTCTTAATGTCTGCAGATAAAATATCTGCTAGTCTTAATGTCTGCAGATAAAATATCTGCCAGTCTTAATGTCTGCAGATAAAATATCTGCCAGTCTTAATGTCTACAGATTAAAATATCTGCCAGTCTTAATGTCTGCAGATTAAAATATCTGCCAGTCTTAATGTCTACAGATTAAAATATCTGCCAGTCTTAATGTCTACAGATAAAATATCTGCCAATCTTAATATCACTGATTCAAAATTCCTAAAAGTATGTTCTGATTTGTGGGATCTATGACGTCTTCGTGGCTAGCATTCTCCTCAGATTGATAGACAGACACACACAGACAGACAGATGTAGGTCTATAGTTTTTGTAGGAGTTATACATGTGTACACATGTAACTCAAACAGCGTTGTGTGTGTACAGCGTTTAGTGTTGAGTCTGTGTGTGCGTGCGTGTGAGCGTGTGTGTGTGCGTGTGTGTGTGTGTGTGTACAGAGTTCATGAATTCAATTTACCAAAGAAACTTCTATAAAAAAAAGTAAAAAACAGAACAGAACAAAACCATTGGCTGTATCTGAATGTCCCAAGAGAGGGGGGGGGGGGGAAATGGCGTGTTTGTGGGAAGAGAGAGAAAGAGATAGTGTGGGGGGGGGGGAAGAGAGAGTGAGAGAGTGAGGAGGGATGAACAAAAAATAAACTGCTTTTGGATGAGATTCGCGTGGCCCCCGAAAGAGCCAGTTGTTGTTTTTATATTGACCTCACTTGGTCACTCTTGGATGGTCACTCTTGGATGGTC
>JAGDYQ010000107.1:1480674-1493174 GCA_021962125.1 Bulinus truncatus | reverse complement strand
TGGTAGAGTGACCAGAGGCTGGGGGGGGGGGGAGAGAGAGACAGAGAGAGAGAGAGAGAGAGAGATAGGCCTAGGACGCAGAGGAAAAACTTGGGTTTAAAATGTGGCTGTGTTTGATGGGGACCCCCAAAACACTTCGGGGGCCCTGGGCGTGTCCCCGCTGCGCCCGCCCTTAAATCCGCATCTGGGTACGACCAGTCCTACTATTCCCCCCCCGCTGTTGTTGTTGTTCATGAACAATTCACTCACCTAAGTAAATCTGTTCTTCCTATAAACATTGTACAGCCGTGCTATTATACACAGTCTGAAGTCAATGGTAAAAGCTGGCATTCGTTCTGTGCGAGTCTCATTTAATGCTAAACATCATTGACCCCTGGTAGAGGAGTTCAAAGGTCAACGAGTTTATTTTTATGTTACGAATTGATGTTACGAGTTAACGTCAGTTTACGAGCTAATGTTATGTTACAATCTGATGTTACAAGTTGATGTTACAGTCTGATATTACAAGTTGATGTTACAATCTGATGTTACAAGTTGATGTTACAATCTGATGTTACAATCTGATGTTAAAAGTTGATGTTACAATCTGATGTTACAAGCTGATGTTACAATCTGATGTTACAAGTTGATGTTACAATCTGATGTTACAAGTTGATGTTACAATCTGGTGTTACAAGCTGATGTTACAATCTGATGTTACAATCTGATGTTACAAGCTGATGTTACAATCTGGTGTTACAAGTTGATGTTACAATCTGGTGTTACAATCTGATGTTACAAGTTGATGTTACAATCTGATGTTACAAGCTGATGTTACAATCTGATGTTACAAGTTGATGTTACAATCTGGTGTTACAAGCTGATGTTACAATCTGATGTTACAAGTTGATGTTACAATCTGGTGTTACAGGTGGATGTTACAAGTTGATGTTACAATCTGATGTTCTGTTGCAAGCCGGGATGCTGGGTCACGGTGACCTTCGTGGCAGTCGCTCGTGCTACTGAGCCGTCCCTGTGACAGACAGACAGACAGACAGACGTTCGACTGCACGTTGCGCCGTACGCAGCACAAGGATACCCGCCGATGAGAGCCGGATACAGGCAGGCAGATAGTGTCCGGCCTACACCAACCGGCAGTGTCAACAGGCTGGAGATAGTGCCCGACCTACACCGACAGCCCCTGTCAAAACACAGGCCCGTTATCTTCTTTACACGCGCGCATGTGGTCTGCGTGAGTGCTTATGATTGTGTGTGCATGTCAGTGCTTGTAAGTTTATGTTTTGTTGAGTGTGTCAGATGGGGGGGGGGAATATCTGTGGAGAGAGAGGGGTGGTGTATAGTGGAGTGGGAGGGGGAGGGAGGAGTGCGATCATCGTGTTTCGTCCTCCTACCCCCTCCGTCCCCCAACTTCAATTGGTGTCGTTTAATTTTATTGATTTTTTTTTTTCAAAACTAGTACACACATGGAGTGACATATATAAATACATGCTGCATTGTGGCAGGTGTCAGAAGCTATGAGCCAGACAGAAAATAAAAGGGGGGGGGGAATAGGAGAAAAGGGGGTGTGTAGGGGGGGGGGGGGAGAATATCCTCGTCATGATGTGAAGAAGCAGTCAGCCATGAAGGCTTTTGATCCAATCAGGGTTAGCGGTCGTTACGACCCGGATGTAGATTCTAATAATTGCTAACAACTACAGGTTGAAAATAAAAACACATTGGCAGTAACTAACGACGCGTTATGCGTTCAACTCCTAAACACATTGGCAGTAACTAACGACGCGTTATGCGTTCAACTCCTAAACACATTGGCAGTAACTAACGACGCGTTATGCGTTCAACTCTTAAACACATTGGCAGCAACTAACGACGCGTTATGCGTTCAACTCTTAAACACATTGGCAGTAACTAACGACGCGTTATGCGTTCAACTCTTAAACACATTGGCAGTAACTAACGACGCGTTATGCGTTCAACTCTTAAACACATTGGCAGTAACTAACGACGCGTTATGCGTTCAACTCTTAAACACATTGGCAGTAACTAACGACGCGTTATGCGTTCAACTCTTAAACACATTGGCAGTAACTAACGACGCGTTCTGTGTTCAACTCTTAAACACATTGGCAGTAACTAACGACGCGTTATGCGTTCAACTCTTAAACACATTGGCAGTAACTAACGACGCGTTCTGTGTTCAACTCTTAAACACATTGGCAGTAACTAACGACGCGTTATGCGTTCAACTCTTAAACACATTGGCAGTAACTAACGACGCGTTATGCGTTCAACTCTTAAACACATTGGCAGTAACTAACGACGCGTTATGCGTTCAACTCTTAAACACATTGGCAGTAACTAACGACGCGTTATGCGTTCAACTCTTAAACACATTGGCAGTAACTAACGACGCGTTATGTGTTCAACTCTTTAAACACGTGGCAGTAACTAACGACATTTCTGTGTTCAACTCTTAAACACATTGGCAGTAACTAACGACGCGTTATGCGTTCAACTCTTAAACACATTGGCAGTAACTAACGACGCGTTATGCGTTCAACTCTTAAACACATTGGCAGTAACTAACGACGCGTTATGCGTTCAACTCTTAAACACATTGGCAGTAACTAACGACGCGTTATGCGTTCAACTCTTAAACACATTGGCAGTAACTAACGACGCGTTATGCGTTCAACTCTTAAACACATTGGCAGTAACTAACGACGCGTTATGCGTTCAACTCTTAAACACATTGGCAGTAACTAACGACGCGTTATGCGTTCAACTCTTAAACACATTGGCAGTAACTAACGACGCGTTCTGTGTTCAACTCTTAAACACATTGGCAGTAACTAACGACGCGTTATGCGTTCAACTCTTAAACACATTGGCAGTAACTAACGACGCGTTATGCGTTCAACTCTTAAACACATTGGCAGTAACTAACGACGCGTTATGCGTTCAACTCTTAAACACATTGGCAGTAACTAACGACGCGTTATGCGTTCAACTCTTAAACACATTGGCAGTAACTAACGACGCGTTATGCGTTCAACTCTTAAACACATTGGCAGTAACTAACGACGCGTTATGCGTTCAACTCTTAAACACATTGGCAGTAACTAACGACGCGTTATGTGTTCAACTCTTAAACACATTGGCAGTAACAAAAGAAGGTGGGGGGGGGGCGACATTACTCACTTGATTTTTAACCCCTTGCGCCCACATCCTAATCTTCCTCCTGTCCCCTTAGCCCTCCATATTTCACCACGTCGTCGCCCACTGGCTCGCTCCATCAGATCAACTCGTGTCTCGGAGACGTTCTCCCCCCCCCCCCCCCCAATTTTTTTTTCCTTTCCCATTAAAAAAACAAAAATCGTAAACTGCCAATTAACGATATTTAGCCAATTAATGACTCATGTATTATATATAGATGTACAGATATAGATAGATATAGATAGATATGCCTACTTAAGACTTGATACTGTAGGTAGCAGTCCACTTACTGAGTATGTGTGTGTGCGTGTATATATCTGGTGGGTGTGTGTGATGTGTGTGTGGGTATGTGGCGTGTGTGTTAGTGTGGTGGGTGTGTGTGATGTGTGCATGTGTGATGTGTGTGTGTGGTGTGTGTGTATGTGTGGTGTGTATGTGTGGTGTGTGTGGTGTGTGTGTAAGTCTGAGTGTGTGAGTGACACGAGCATCTCCTATTGCACACTTTACTATCTCTTTCTTTTGAGTTCCATCGGCGGGCGGTGTGTCAAAGGGGAAAACAATACCAGCATCTACATCTGGCAATGTCAAGACCGACTTGTTAACAGTAGTATAGCTCCCCTTCACCCCCACCCCCCCCCCACGGGCTAACCCACTGCCTTCAAGACATAACTTAACATAACTTAACTTAACTTAACTTAACATAACTTAACTTAACTTAACATAACTTAACTTAACTTAACTTAACATAACTTAACATAACTTAACATAACTTAACTTAACTTAACTTAACTTAACATAACTTAACATAACTTAACATAACTTAACTTAACTTAACATAACTTAACATAACTTAACATAACTTAACATAACTTAACTTAACTTAACATAACTTAACATAACTTAACATAACTTAACTTAACTTAACATAACTTAACATAACTTAACTTAACTTAACTTAACTTAACTTAACATAACTTAACTTAACTTAACATAACTTAACATAACTTAACATAACTTAACTTAACTTAACTTAACTTAACTTAACATAACATAACATAACTTAACTTAACATAACTTAACATAACTTAACATAACTTAACATAACTTAACTTAACTTAACATAACTTAACATAACTTAACATAACTTAACTTAACTTAACATAACTTAACATAACTTAACATAACTTAACTTAACTTAACTTAACTTAACTTAACTTAACTTAACATAACTTAACTTAACAACTTAACTTAACATAACTTAACATAACTTAACTTAACATAACTTAACAACAACAACAACTTAACTTAACATAACATAACTTAACTTAACATAACTTAACATAACTTAACATAACTTAACATAACTTAACATAACTTAACTTAACTTAACATAACTTAACATAACTTAACATAACTTAACTTAACTTAACATAACTTAACATAACTTAACATAACTTAACTTAACTTAACTTAACTTAACATAACTTAACATAACTTAACATAACTTAACTTAACTTAACATAACTTAACATAACTTAACATAACTTAACATAACTTAACATAACTTAACTTAACTTAACTTAACTTAACATAACTTAACATAACTTAACTTAACTTAACATAACTTAACATAACTTAACTTAACTTAACATAACTTAACATAACTTAACATAACTTAACATAACTTAACATAACATAACATAACTTAACTTAACTTAACATAACTTAACATAACTTAACATAACTTAACATAACTTAACTTAACTTAACATAACTTAACATAACTTAACATAACTTAACTTAACTTAACATAACATAACATAACATAACATAACATAACATAACATAACATAACTTAACATAACATAACATAACATAACATAACTTAACATAACATAACATAACATAACTTAACATAACATAACATAACATAACATAACATAACATAACATAACATAACATAACATAACATAACATAACATAACATAACTTAACATAGTATCTCGAATGCAGTGGGCTAACCCGTCTGCTGTGTCCAGCGCCCCCCCCCCTTTCACTCCTTCCACCTCAACACAGTCTACGACTATGAACTTGGGGGGGGAGGGGGAGAGAGAGATCCTCGATCAGACTGAAGGGCTATACCCTAGGGGACCCCCCCGCCGCCCCCCTCCCTCCTCTGCACCTGGGGCAGTTACCCATTCGGCTCATACGTCAGGGGCGACGAAAGTTATAGCAACCATCTTTAGTTTTTTTTTTTGATGAAAACTAAACGTACAAAGAAGATTTTTTGGACCCCCACCCCACCCCCATACCCCACCCACCAAGCAGTGTTGTGTTGCTAGACTGTCTGTCTGTCTATCCATCTACGGCTCTTTCTCTCCTTCAATCAATACATTCCCTCCATTCGTTCATTTCAAAAGTTCACTTCAATTTGTACCAATGAAAAGTGGACACAAGTTTTGTAAAAAAAAAAAATTTTTCTTTTGTAAAACTTTTTTCTGACAAGGTTCCAACTTATCAAACCCAAGCGATTGTCTGTGGCGCAACTAGCTTTACACCGCCAGGCTCCCGACACTATTTGCCCCCGGCATTAAAACACACACACACACACACACACACACACATACACACACAAACAAAAGAGAAAAAAAAAACAAAGGCAGAATTAACATAATCTCCAACCCGGTGTGACGTAAAAACACACAATGACTATGAAATTAATTTTTTTTTCTTTTTATCCATTGTGTTTGAGAGTAAGGGATTTCGGGGGGGGGGGGGGTTTACAGTGTGTGGACAAGCGCCACCTATCATCGGCTGTTCCGTACACCGGCGTCACCACCCCCCTCCTTCCATCCACAGCCACACCCCCCCCCCCATTTTAACATGGTATTGCACCGCATGCGTCCGATGCTGCCCGCCGTGTTTGCAATTGTTCTTCAAATGTGGTCACATTGTGTTGCACGCTTCTACACCTGGTACGCGGTCCTTGTTGTTAGTGTATTTAACACACAAAAAAAAAAGAAAAAAAAGCATGTTTAGAGGAGTGGGCGGTAAATGATTTTGGGTGTGATGGAGGCCCCGGGGTGGGGGGGGAGTAAGGGGGGGTGTGTTCTCACGTGTTGGTTCCGTGTGGTTTAGAAATTGTCAATAAATTCCATAATTAAACCAGTTAATCGACATGGAATAAAGTCTCGTCAGACTCTATGGTGGGTTGCCGTGCGTGTTACAATACTGGGCCGATAGATTAGATAGATAGATTAGATAGATAGATTAGATAGATAGATTAGATAGATAGATTAGATAGATAGATTAGATAGATAGATTAGATAGATAGATTAGATAGATAGATAGATTAGATAGATAGATTAGATAGATAGATTAGATAGATAGATTAGATAGATAGATTAGATAGATAGATAGATAGATTAGATAGATAGATAGATTAGATAGATAGATTAGATAGATTAGATAGATTAGATAGATTAGATAGATATGGCTACGTATTAATTTATCAATGTATTATTTTATTTAGAGATACATTGAATACAGTCCGGCTATCTATTAAACTATTTATAAATGTATTCAGTGTACCGGGGTGAGTGGCTCTCACAGACCTGGACAAACGTGTTCTGGCTCTCACAGACCTGGTCCAACATGTTCTGGCTCTCACAGACCTGGTCCAACATGTACTGCCTCTCACAGACCTGGACAAACATGTTCTGGCTCTGACAGACCTGGACAAACATGTTCTGGCTCTGACAGACCTGGACAAACATGTTCTGGCTCTGACAGACCTGGACAAACATGTTCTGGCTCTCAATGACCAGGCCAGCCAATCAACTATGTTCTGACCCATCGACCTGGTTAAACGTCTCCTGCAATTTCACGCAGCCAGTTTAGGGTTTAAGTCCCCCCCCCCCCTTTTGATGCCCAAAGCACCAATAAATACTGGTTCCCGGATTCGAACCAGCAATCTTCACAACCCCGATAGAGCTTGCAACCAAAACGCCACTGACTCACAAAATAGCTTTCTCCAGTACATTGAAAAATTACACAAGACCCAAGAAATGTCCTGTGTGTTACATAATGCAGCACGCTGTCTGTTTCCGGTTGTTGTTTTTTTTTTAAATGCAAATGGTTAGTGGTGACTAGACTGGAGTCGTAAGTCAAAACAAAGCCGTTACGAAATAGCACTGGACAGTCAATTTAATGTCAGGTAACTAACTGACCAGTGGTCAGCTCGATAGACAACTTGCGGAACAACCTGGACATCATGTGGACCAAAAACTTAAAATTAAAGGAAAAGAAACATTCGGACAGCGATTTAGCTAAGTAACGAATGTATGCACAAGAATGTTGTATCACAATGTATGTACAGTAATGCTGTATCACAATGTAGGCACAGCAATGTTGTATCACAATGTAGGCACAGTAATGTTGTATCACAATGTAGGCACAACAATGTTGTATCACAAATGTAGGCACAACAATGTACGCACAACAATGTTGTATCACAATGTACGCACAACAATGTTGTATCACAATGTAGGCACAACTATGTTGTATCACAATTTAGGCACAACTATGTTGTATCACAATGTAGGCACAACAATGTCTCATCACAATGTAGACACAACAATGTTGTATCACAGTGTAGGCACAACAATGTCTCATCACAATGTACGCACAACAATCTTGTATCACAATGTAGGCACAACAATGTCTCATCACAATGTAGGCACAACAATGTTGTATCACAGTGTAGGCACAACAATGTTGTATCACAGTGTAGACACAACAATGTCTCATCACAATGTAGACACAACAATGTTGTATCACAGTGTAGACACAACAATGTCTCATCACAATGTACGCACAACAATGTCTCATCACGATGTACGCACAACAATGTCTCATCACGATGTACGCACAACAATGTCTCATCACAATGTACGCACAACAATGTTGTATCACAGTGTAGGCACAACAATGTCTCATCACAATGTACGCACAACAATCTTGTATCACAATGTAGGCACAACAATGTCTCATCACAATGTAGGCACAACAATGTTGTATCACTGTGTAGGCACAACAATGTCTCATTACAATGTACGCACAACAATGTTGTATCACAATGTAGACACAACAATGTTGTATCACAGTGTAGACACAACAATGTCTCATCACAATGTACGCACAACAATGTCTCATCACGATGTACGCACAACAATGTCTCATCACAATGTACGCACAACAATGTTGTATCACAATGTAGGCACAACAATGTCTCATCACAATGTACGCACAACAATGTTGTATCACAATGTAGGCACAACAATGTCTCATCACAATGTAGGCACAACAATGTCTCATCACAATGTACGCACAACAATGTTGTATCACAATGCAGGCACAACAATGTCTCATCACAATGTATGCACAACAATGTCTCATCACAATGTAGGCACAACAATGTCTCATCACAATGTAGGCACAACAATGTTGTATCACAGTGTAGGCACAACAATGTCTCATCACGATGTACGCACAACAATGTTGTATCACAATGTAGGCACAACAATGTCTCATCACAATGTACGCACAACAATGTCTCATCACAATGTACGCACAACAATGTCTCATCACGATGTACGCACAACAATGTCTCATCAAAATGTACGCACAACAATGTTGTATCACAATGTAGGCACAACAATGTCTCATCACAATGTACGCACAACAATGTTGTATCACAATGTAGGCACAACAATGTCTCATCACAATGTAGGCACAACAATGTCTCATCACAATGTATGCACAACAATGTTGTATCACAATGCAGGCACAACAATGTCTCATCACAATGTACGCACAACAATGTCTCATCACAATGTAGGCACAACAATGTCTCATCACAATGTAGGCACAACAATGTTGTATCACAGTGTAGGCACAACAATGTCTCATCACGATGTACGCACAACAATGTTGTATCACAATGTAGGCACAACAATGTCTCATCACAATGTACGCACAACAATGTCTCATCACAATGTACGCACAACAATGTTGTATCACAATGTAGGCACAACAATGTCTCATCACAATGTACGCACAACAATGTCTCATCACAATGTAGGCACAACAATGTTTCATCACAATGTAGGCACAACAATGTCTCATCACAATGTAGGCACAACAATGTCTCATCACAATGTACGCACAACAATGTCTCATCACAATGTAGGCACAACAATGTCTCATCACAATGTACGCACAACAATGTTGTATCTGTCCATGACTATTCGATGCACAACAGTACAACATTTAAAGAGAGCGACACTGCACACTAGGGTGAGTACAGAAAGTTCCATGAGTGACACCACAAACAACACCCCCCAGAGTTACCGCGGGGGGGGGGGGGGAAGAAAGAGTTACAGAGAGAAACAGAGTTACTACCGCGGGGCAACCACCTGCTAAGCAGATTCACCAACAAACAAACAAGCAGACAGGCAGACAAGCCAGGAAGACCAAACAAAAAAAAAAACAACTCATTCTACAGATAAACCACGTGACGAGACCTCACCCCCCCCCTTCCCACCCTCACGCTCTCACCTTCATCCATCCTCGTAAGCCAGACACACACCCTCCCTCCCCCCCCTCCCCCTGACCGATCGGTTTCGGGTCGCTCTCACGGGCTCAGTCTAGGGGGTTGGGGGATAATTTCTTCTACCCCATCCCTACCCCCCCATACAACGCCTCTGCCACCCCCTCACCCACCTCCCAGACATTTCCGCGCCATTCACTCCAGCCCCCCCCCCCTCCGCCACCTCACTCCACACAAACGACAACGGTTACAGAACAAGGTTGTTTGTCGTTGTAAGAGTGCATCACTAAACTAAACGGTCGATAAGTGTGACGTAGTTGGTACGCGCACCGGTCGACTCCCGCTGGGGTGGTGGGGTTGGAGGGGGGGGGGAGAGGAAGTTAAACATGTGCAAGACAACATGTAACAGATTCTATATATACATATATAGATATTTGTGTACCATGGTGGGCCTGTTTGCAGCGCACACGGCACACTCAAGTGTGTTGACAACAATCATGTAACAACATCATGTAACAACATCATGTAACAACATCATGTAATAACATCATGTAACAACATCGTGTAACAACATCATGTAACAACAACATCATGTAATAACATCATGTAATAACATCATGTAATAACATCATGTAATAAAAAGAGGAAGGGAAAAAAAATAAACGTAGCAGATTTTCATATGCACCGCACAACACGGCACACTCAAGTGTGTTGATGTCACAGTGCACGCATCTCATGTAATTAAGGCTCTCCACACACACACACACACACACACACACACACACCACGCCACAACCACACACCTAACCTGGAACATCAAAAGGCTGATCAGCGATCCGTGCAGCTAAGGGGGAGGGGGGGGACAATCTATATTTAGCAGTACACAATTGCTGGAGTTTGAGCCGCCTGTATCTATAAATACCGTCCCCTTGCAATTAGTGTCATGCCGCAATTGGGGGGGGGGGGAGCTAGCCTCGTTTCCACCATAACCCCTCCCCCCCACCCCCAGGCCTCCCACACACATTTACTTGCCAACACCCAAACCAAAGGCCGAGATTTTGGAAATGCGAGGCCCTGACAAGGAATAATTAACTGCTGCCCCGGTCTTAATATATACATATATCATTTCAATAGTGCCTGTCTCAAGGGTCGGTCCATCCGCTCCCCTTCCCCGCCCCCCCCCCACACACACCGACGATCCGTGTATGTCAACAATGATCGTCTTCTGTTGTCCGGACATCATATGAACTGACCCCTTGCTTTAGTGACCAACCTCCTGTCGAAGATGCTATGGACGGGGCGAGGGATCAACTTTTTTTTTGTATTTAATACAATACGAGCACTGCAGCGGGCGCAAGTGTTTTCTCGTACATTCCACAATCCTGTTTTTAATTTTAGGTAACAACCATTATCTCAATCATGTCACAATCCTCTTCTTTGTACTTGCACAAGCTTTCCTATCTAATTGTTTTTTTTTTTGTTTGTTTCCAATCTGATAATGAAATGTTCGCTCAATAACAATGATTTGAAAACACACAAAAAAGAAAATGACATAATGCACATGTATAAGTGACATAGTGCATAGTTTATCCCATTTTATAAATAACATAATGCACCATGTTTACATTTATAAATAACATAATGCACCAAGTTTACTTCTATACTGTTAAGTCTTAGCGAATATCAAAATATATAAATAAAAATAAAATTAGTAATAAAAGGTCCAATTATATATAATAGCCCCCCCCCTATGTTGATGAGAGCGGAGGGGGGAGGAGTGGACTCCAACGGAATGTGCCATGATGACATGTCTATCGTTCAACACTGCCCATGTGCTTATGATTAAAAGATGGATTTCTTAGCAGGTGACTTAATTAAAAACTATTTTTTTTAAATGCATTAAACTAAAGATATTGCGGTTGGCTTAAACAAAATACGTTAGGCTGTTTGCTTTGCCTTTATTCAAAATAAACACAAAATAAAAACCGCTAAGCTGTTAGCTATATTCAAAATCAACTGAAACAGCTAAGCTATTAGGCACTATTAGCTATATTCAAAACAAACCAAAAAAAAACTGCTAAGCTTTTAGCTTTATTCGGAGTAAACAAAAAAAAAACGAAACAGGAAGTGCATGTTTTTTAAAAGTGCATCGTAATTATGTCAATGTATAAATAAACGCTGTACTTACATCCAGAACATTGATTTTAAATCCCTTGGCGGCAAGATTGAAGTAATCCTCGCTGAATAATATATGCCAACAATTGTGACACGAACAAGAATTTAAAATCTAGGACACAACTAAAATTCTCTGAATGTCTGTTGATAAATAAAAAAGTAAAACAAAACAAATAATCTTTCCCGATGATGAAGAAAAAACACCAATAACACGTGAAAAGGGACCAAAAATAAGCCGGGCGGTTAGTGTAACGGCGTGGCGGCGCGCGAACCCAGCACAGCTGATCGTGGCACATGGCAGACAACGTATCGCCCGTGCTAAATTTAGGTGATGAATCATTTCAGAGGGGCGGGGCTTAAAGAAAAGCAACAGCCAATCGGAAGGTCCGTCCTGTCACACTCATATTACTCGCTTGTTATATATATTTTTTTTTTCGTCCGCCGCGAGAGAGGTGAGAGAGAGAGAGAGAGAGGAAGAGAGAATGAGAGCAATACGTAACTA
>JAGDYQ010000107.1:1453803-1480174 GCA_021962125.1 Bulinus truncatus | reverse complement strand
CACCATAGCTGATAGTGCAATGCCAAAGGTGGCACCATGGGGTAATATAGTTTAATTGCGGTTAAGTCCGCCACATGGAATGTAGGAAGACCCAAACACTTGTCTGCCCTCTCCCCTTCCCCAGTAGAATGTCAGATGCTCCACCCCCCAGCCCTCGGAATCAAATATGACCAGGGGCCCAATATTCGGAAGCGTGGCGCTTGTTTCCCCCGTACTTGTCAGAGGCTATAACGAGTTTACATTCCAACCTGATTGTAAAAGTATTTTCATGCCGCTCTCTCTCGGCGCCCCTTCCTAGTTCGGCACCCTGTGTTCCCGCACAGCCCGCAGTATCCTTTGTTTTTGCTACGCCGATAACGGCATTGGTTTATGGCCATACGTACTTTGCATCTTATGTTGTGACTTGCCAGATAGAGCAGGTGTGAACAAACAACAGGCAAATAGTTCGTTCGTCGCCTTTTAAAAGGTAAACAAAAAAAAGGGGGGGGGGAAATTATTCAGGATTAAAACGAAAATTGTGATACAAAAAAAAAGGGGGAGTTAATTGTGACGAAAAGTTGTGATTATAGCAGACGACAAGAACCATAAATCACTTGCGTTAGTTCTCTCCCATTGTTTGGCATTTAAACTTGTCTCCCTTGTTGGATCTTTTCCCGCTGTCGCTCCAGCTTGTCCATTTGGGTCGCAAAATTTCATTTTTAGAGCATTTTCGAAAAAAAATGCTCTATTGTCCCCGTTTTGTCTGTCTGTCTGTCTGTCTGTCTGTCTGTCTGTCATCACCCTAGATCTCAACAACCATAAGTCCTAGACCCATGATGTATATATCATTTTGTAGGTCTTGGCCTGCCAAGAAATGACTTTTTTCCATTTCGCGATCTGACCTCTCAGGGCCGTAAAAGGGGCCTTATAAAGTACCGTTTTTTACTATATAAGCTATATTAATAATGGACCGCCCTATATCTCAGCAACCATAAGTCCTAGACCCATGATGTATATATCATTTTGTAGGTCTTTGGCCTGCCAAGAAATGACTTTTTTCCATTTCGCGATCTGACCTCTCAGGGCCGTAAAAGGGGCCTTATAAAGTACCGTTTTTTACTATATAAGCTATATTAATAATGGACCGCCCTATATCTCAGCAACCATAAGTCCTAGACCCATGATGTATATATCATTGTAGGTCTTAGGCCTTCCAAATGTACATCAAAAAGTCCATTTCGCGATTTGACCTCTCAGGCCAAAGTAAAATAATTTTTTTATGTACCGTTTTGCTTTATATTTTAAATATAAATAATAAAAGCTAATCAAAGGGGCGTAATCATTATTTATTTTTGTAACAGTTATTCAACATGACTTACTTGTCCTTTTAATATCTTTTTTCAGATATATGCATTACACAATTGAATTTATAAACATTTCCAAAATTTCCAAATATTTACAACATGAAAATGCGCTAACACGTCCTGTGTCCAGAATGGAACAGGCTTAATTGCTTGTTTTAATTGTGTCGCAAATCGCCAAAGTTTGAGAACCTATGCGTTAGAACAACGCTCCTATCTCAGCCCCCCACCCCCATGCCCCCAATCCATTCTGGCCCTAGTCGAGACTCATCCACGTTACGCTCCTATTTGAAAAAAGTGCCCTTAGCCATCGGGGCATATGACGTATAGAATTCATATGTTTCTTTAACAATGACATATGAAGTGTAGAATTCATGTTTCTTTCACTATGGCATATGAAGTGTAGAATTCATACGTTTCTTTAACTATGACATATGACGTGTATAATTCATATGTTTCTTTAACGATGTCATATGACGTGTAGAATTCATATGTTTCTTTAGCTATGGCATATGAAGTGTAGAATTCATACGTTTCTTTAACTATGCCATATGAAGTGTGGAATCCATATGTTTCTTTAACTATGCCATATGAAGTGTAGAATCCATATGTTTCTTTAACGATGTCATATGAAGTGTAGAATTCATATGTTTCTTTAACTATGCCATATGAAGTGTAGAATCCATATGTTTCTTTAACGATGTCATATGAAGTGTAGAATTCATATGTTTCTTTAACTATGCCATATGAAGTGTAGAATCCATATGTTTCTTTAACTATGCCATATGAAGTGTAGAATCCATATGTTTCTTTAACTATGCCATATGAAGTGTAGAATCCATATGTTTCTTTAACTATGACATATGACGTGTATAATTCATACGTTTCTTTAGCTATGGCATATGAAGTGTAGAATTCATATGTTTCTTTACATTCCCAGCTTAAAGTTAGGCGCCCATTTAAAGCAAGTGCGGACTTGGGCGACTTTTGACCGACTTTTGACCGACTTTCATTAGTTGATCGCGGAAAATGTCCTCGTAGCTCAAACGAGAATCGAACCCAGGACTCTCAGGGCGACAGACGAGTGCTCTACACCGCTTGTCCATGTGGTCCCTCACGCGTCGACTAAGTCTTAGTTTTGGATACATGTATATACAATTATTTCTATGACTAAATCTTAGTTTATATACATGTATGTACAATTATTTCTTCGACTAAGTCTTAGTTTATTTACATGTATATACAATTTTTCTTTAATTTTTTTTCATTTTCTTATTCGAGTATTGGCATTAATTATTCTAAACACCCCCCCCCCACACACCTACCCCGTACATTACTTTAAATAATTTACTTCATGAAAGAAAATGGAGCAAATTTTTTTTGCTGAGAGCTGGCATTGCTAAATTTAGCGCTGACATCACCTCGAGTCCAGCCGCGTGCTTTGGTGGTTGCTTCCCTTTGTATTGTATTTTTTTCTTTCCTTACTTCCTCCTCCCCCCCCCCCCCACCAACCTCGGCGTTAAAGTCAGCTGTAAGTTAATGCTGGATAATACGGGTTGTCCATCCATCCATCCACCCATACGTCCGTCCGTCCATCCATACGTCCGTCCGTTTATCCATCCATACGTCCGTTCGTCCGTCCATCCGTCCATCCATCTATCCAGCCACTCGTCCATCCATCCATCCATCCATCCAACCATCCATCCAATCTCCCTATCTGTCTTTTGTTGTTATTTTCAATCCGTTTTTCTGTCCATCTGTCTGTCTGTCTGTCTGTCCATTGTCTGTCTTTAAACGAAGCTTACCTGCAACCCCCTAACGTTACCACCGAATGCCTCACACGTAAAGAGACTGACCGACAGCATGACGGACACACACACACAGACCTCCACCCCCGTGATGCCTGCAAATACCCGTCACAGTTTAGTTTAGGTAAGTGTTATCATCCGTGTTAACCATCCATGAACCTACCGAGATCTCGTTGCCTTGCTCGTTGATTTAATAAGCCCCCCCCCCCCCAAAAAAAATAGGTCATTCTCTTCATTTTTCTCTAAAATTCAAATTCATAATTTGAACAACTGAACCCTTTTCGTTTCCGTCACCCCTTCTCCCGGCCCCCCCGCCCCCCCCAACAATCTTCTCGACAGCAACGATTTCGTGTACCTT
Source organism: Bulinus truncatus (assembly GCA_021962125.1). NCBI lineage: Eukaryota > Metazoa > Mollusca > Gastropoda > Planorbidae > Bulinus > Bulinus truncatus. The sequence continues at coordinate 1,476,668 of JAGDYQ010000107.1, read as the reverse complement.
CCCCATTTTCCCATTCATACACCGTCTCCCCTCTCTTTCTCTGTCTCTGTCATATGCATATATAACACATGTGCACGACGGACATACCCATAGATACCACACAAACGTATAAAGATCACAGTAGCCACAAGAGGAGGGGGGGAGGGGTGTGATGACCTCGACCTACAAGGTCGTTCACCTGTTTCTCAAGCTGAAATTTTTGTGTGCTAGTTGTTTCCCCTCCTTTGATAATATCAGATTCGATACCCTGCCATTATCATATTGTCAATGTAGCTTCCTCCCAACTCTTCCCCCCTCCCCTCCTCCGTCCTCCTTACACTCCTCCCATACGTCCTCCTTACACTCCCCCCATCCCCATCTTCTTTTCTCGCGTATTATTTCTGCACCCCCCCCGGCTCCTCTTCCCAGATGACATTTCCGCTGACTCGGATCCTAATTAGTCACGTGTGACACACAAACCAATCGTCTTGTCTCTGCCAATATGTCTATAAAATTGTCTATGCCAAAATGTCTCATTTATTTAAAAATTGATATTGACATTCTCTTTAAAAAAAAAAAGCTAATTATTTCCAATATTTGGTTGTGATTTAAAAAATTGGAAAAAAAAATTGGTTTATATTTGTGGCATTATGTTGTCGTTATATATCTGTGTCACATTGTCACGTTGTCCGTGTCTTCAATGCCTCAGTGACATTCGCTAATGATTAATTTATTTTATCATTTTTCTTCAAACAACAACAACAACAACAAAATAATCCAATCGGATGTGTCTTAATTTTTTTTTCTCTTTTGTTCACGCGAGTTATTAGCTCCCCGTTATTTCTCGTCTTTCTAGATGCACGTAGTGCAATGATTACAGAGGAACTACGAGGGGAGAGACTTTCGTAGTTTTGTCTGGAGTTTTGAAGAACATGGAGCGGTTTTTTTAAGTTTGGGGGTGGGGGGGTGGGGGGGGGAGGAGAAGTAGGTAGATATTATTTAAAAGAATTATTTACTTAAAAATAAATACCGGTTTCCTCAATTACTTCAAGTCTCTTTAAAAAAAAAGTTATTCTAAAACCGGTTTTAAAGAAACGGCCAAAATTCTGAAACCGGTTTTAAAGAACCGACCAAAACCCTGAAGTAGAATTATTAATGACGTTTGCATTAGCTCATGTCATCACTCAATCCATCTGTTCTTGTATCCGACCAGTGTTTCGAATTTACGAAACCGACGTGGCCCTCGAATAATAAAGTATGCCCACCCCTGGTCTAGCTAAATGTGGTATAATGTTACTGTTGTGTTATCGGGGAGAGAGGGGGGAAAGGGACAACGTAGTGACGTCATGTTTCATTGTTTACTTCCTCTTTCAAAAAAAGAAAACAAAAAATGGTCGGTAGGGACTGGTTGGTTGGAACTGGTTGGGAAATACCCACATCACTTGAAAGAAGTAAAAAGGTAAAAAAAACTACCATATAAACCAAGAGCCTGTGTCGACCAATCACCACACTGTAACTATACCGTTAGCTAACATTTTGTAGCATCAGAGACGTAGTTACAGGTTCTTAACGCCCGAGGACAATAGCAAATGTTTGCCAAGTTAAAATGGCACCCACAGAATATGCCGAAACCCAGCGGCGGGTGGGTGGGTGGTGGTGGTGGTGGGAGATATTCACACCCTTACCCAGCTACCGACTCTTAGCTACGCCGCGGTATAACTAATGCCGTTGTTTTTTTTTTAACAATTTATTCATGACTTACTTGATAGTTTCCTGTGCATCACGACGTCACAACTTCTAACATTTTCTACACATAAATTATCGAAAAACCAGGAAAAATAACAACAGAAACAACATCAACAACAGCAACAAAAGGAACAACAACATCAGCAACAACAGCAGCAACAAAAGCAACAACAGCAGCAACAAAAGCAACAACAGCAGCAACAAAAGGAACAACAACAGCAGCAACAAAAGCAACAACAGCAGCAGCAACAAAAGCAACAACAGCAACAACAAAAGCAACAACAGCAGCAATAAAAGAAACAACAACAGCTGCAACAACAGCAGCAACAAAAGCAACAACAGCAGCAACAAAAGGAACAACAACAGCTGCAACAACAACAACAGCAGCAACAAAAGCAACAACAGCAGCAACAAAAGGAACAACAACAACAGCAGCAACAACAGCAGCAGCAACATGAGCCTGACGTTTAATTTCGTTTCACAGAGTCCAAGTTTCTACTAACAGTACTTCCACTTTTTAAATATTTTTTTTTTCTTCTTCTACTTTCTGCCTGGACGTCTGCCCATTCCTCTGACTTCCCCGCTCTCTGTCGATCATTTTCATCATTTGCAGTCATTAATTTGTTCCGTTACAGTCTCACTGCCCCCCCCCACCCCCATTCCCCAGATTCCCCCCCCCTTATCTTCTGCACACCTCATCCTCTTCCCATCCCCCCCTCCTCCCGCTGTCCCCCCCCCCCCATTTCCCGCATTTTTTTTACTCCTTATTCAGCAATCTGATATGACCTTGACCTTGACATGTTCTACTCTGGAGGATGACTCATGCGAGCTTCGGTCAATAAGGAAGGAGAGAGAGAGAGAGCATGACGTAACTGACGCACGCGAGGCAACTGTCGCTATTTCCTCTCTTCAAAGTTTTTTTTTTATTCAGCTGCCTGCCTTCGAGCCACTTCCCCCCTCCATCAGAGGCCGGGCTATGACGAATACGATACTGAATGATATTGTCCCTCCCGTTTAAGGAATCGATACTTCGTCAGCATACACACACAAAAAATTGGACATCGATCCCTGGCCAATTTTTAAAAAAAATAAATATGTACATAAAAATAAATTGAGTCGAAATTCACATTTGGATCGATAGGTCTCAATAAAAGTACAATGGGCTAGATTAAATGTCTTTGACTGTACATACTTCTTGAGTAAAACTTTATTGGAAACGTGCCTTAAAATTCAGGGCCGGCCCTTTTTTTAAAAAAAGGGGGTGGGAGGTGCGTGCGGGGGCCCGATTGGGCACTATTTATTTGGGCGACATGGTCGCGCATTAATATGTATCGCTACGTGAAGTACTTCAGAAGCCAAAAGTATACAACCCTAAACCTTCCGCCCTCCACCCCCTCCTCCATCCCGTGGTTAACATAGATCACCCAGGTGGCGGGGGGGGGGGGGGAGGAAACATTCCTTCATTACTGTAGCCGTGGCTGAAATGGATCGGAAAGGGGTGGTGGGCAGGTGGGTTCCAGACCCTAAAAGATTCTGGTTTTCGTGCCTATGATCGACACCAGGCTGTTTTAGACTCACACATCTCCTCGACCATCGGGTATTCAATAAGATCATAATTCGCTCAGTCCATTGGTCTGTCCGTGACAAGAATATAGGCGTGTCCATGGTGGTGATGTGGAGGGGCTGGGGGGCAGGGGCGAGGTATCCTCTAAATTTCCCTACGGTTTATGACGGCGGAAAAATGTATCGCTTGGGAAATATTATTACGAAATGAAATAGTGGTTCACAAAATTACACACGGTGTGTATTTTATCTCAATAAAAACGTGAGTTCGTTCCTTTATAATATGTGTGTGCGCTCTGTTGTAATAGATGAGCGCTCTGTTTTAATGTGTGTTTGCGCTCTGCTGTAATAGATCTGCGTTCTATTGTAATATGTGCGCGCTAGGTTGTAATATGTTTGCGCTCTGTCGTAAAAGATGTGCGCTCTGCTGTAAAATGAAAGCGCCCTGTTGTAATATGTGCGCGCGCCTTCGGCAACCCGCTCGGCGCCCTCACACCCGCTCGTCTTTTAATTGTGCGTTCACGTGTATCGTGGAGTAGGGTTATCAAGATGACGAGTACACACCGAATTGCAATAATAATATTAATAATACCAAATGACGCAATCATTATTTGAGACAGATCCTCACACCCCAGTTGTCCGCTATAACAATCAGCATCAGCAAATAAATGTCGCGTTCTTAAACGAAATACAGAGAGAGAGAGAGACAGAGAGAGGGAGAGAGAGAGAGGGGGGAGAGGGAGAGAGAGAGAGAGAGAGAGAGAGAGAGAGAGAGAGAGAAACAAAACAGAACGTCCTTCACACACTAAAACGCCATTAGTAAACAAAAACAACGAAATATGATTATTGTCATATTTTTTTTTTATTTTGTTCGTTTGCTTTGTCCGGAAACACAGACGTCGAGAGAATCGGTGGATGAAAAAGAAGGGCTAGGTGTAAGAGGAGGGGGGAGGGGATGACGGGGATGGGAGGCTTGTTGGAGAATGGGGGTCGGGGCGTGTAGAGAGAGAGTGGGGGGGAATCAGGCTTTATTGCGGGAAGAGGGCAGGGGGAGATCATTCAGACTTGAAAAGAGGAACTACAAAAAAAAAAAGAAAGAAACCCTGACAGGCGCGTCTTTCATATTTTGACATTTCCTCAGAAATGTTTTTTGATTCCGTGACGTACCCTTCATCGTCTGCCTGAATGTGACGTACATTTCATCGTCTGCCCGAATGTGACGTACATTTCTTCGTCTGCCTGAATGTGACGTACATTTCATCGTCTGCCCGAATGTGACGTACCTTTCATCGTCTGCCTGAATATGACATACCTTTCATCGTGTGCCCGAATGTGTAAGGATTTCAGGTGGCGCCCCCCACCCCCCCTCACCCGAGGCCAGATTCTATTTCTACAATATCTAGGGCATTGGGGATCACTATATATTTGAGGGGGGAGGCGGACTTGACCTCATTTTTTTTTATAACTTTTGGATGCCTGATAATCTCAATGTCCCCCCCTCCCCCCATAAAAAAAATGAAATATTTGGTATTCTATCTCTGGCCATATTCATTATATTAAAAGGCGCATACACACACACACGCACCAAATCACGCACGCAAGCACGCACAAAGATTTTTTGCAGTGAACAGACCGACCTGCCGAAGTTCATGTAAACTGACAGACTTTCAATGCACGTCTGTGTGTGATTGAAATCACGCGGTTAAACATATAAGGTAAACCTATTCGTACTGGCGTTCAAAATATTATACTACATGAGAAGTTATCGAAGCAGAGTGGCGCAGCGGAAGCGTGCTGGGCCCATAACCCAGAGGTCCGTGGATCGAAACCACGCTCTGCTATGAAATTTTTTTTTCATTTCTGTATGTATTTAAATATTCATTTATTTTTTACTTCTACGTTTTTAAATTTTTACCCGCTGCACCCTGCAAAACCTTTGCATAGAGTTATATCTCCTTAGGCTTAATCGGTAGGCTAGGTTATTTCTTGGTTTCGGGCAGATCCGATTTTTGTTCATGATTGTATTTTAAACTGGAATACTGTTGTATTAATTCTTTACTTTCGATTTAACGCAGAACCCAAATCGTTATTATGTTATTAGATTGATAAAAAAAAACAACAACAAATTTAGCGTTTTAAATCATCTAGTAGACAAATCTAGGTCTAAGAGATCAGGAATGGGGGGAATAAGGGGTGGGGGGGGGTAATACGACCCTTCCCCCCTAACCCCACAGCCCCGGCCCTCCAATCAACTACCAAGTTTAAGTTCACGTTGTGCTGGAATCATGAGCCAGCCTTACTGTTGGCGTCGCCTCGGATATACATTGAATTACTTGTAATCTCCCCCTTTCTTTTTTTTAAAGTTTATGTTCATATTTGTTTTTCTTTTTCATGGAGGGAAAAAAAAACAAAAACAGAACAAGGTGACGTATTAAAAAATGCCTATTAAATATATGACCCCCCACCACCCACCCAAATGCCTGAATTCTGGGTATCTATAACCGACCCTGAATGAATCGATTCAGGTCTCTTAGGGTTCGAAGGGAAATGAAACGCTTCCTAATCATCGCCAGATATCTCTCTCTCTCTCTCTCTCTCTCCCCTCCACCTCTCTCTATGTCTATCTCTCTGTCTTTCTGTCTGTCTGTCATCCCCCCCCCTTTACATTTCAATTATCATTGAATAAACTTCATTTCCGTACAACCCTTCTACGTCACTGCGACTCCGTTCATACGGAGCCGGATTATTGGTGCTATTATCTTTATTTCATTATGTGTGGGGGTCGGGGAGGAATAGCTAGCAATGCTTAGCTGGCTCATGTCACAAAGTTTATACTCCTGAATAAGTGGGTCCTCTCACCCCTACCCCCCCCCCACACCCGGGTCTCCTTTTTTTCGTTGTCTGTGGTGATTACTTGGCCAGAATTTTCTTTCATCTCCAGGTCAAAATTTGATACAATGTCGGATCCATGTCCAACCGAACCTAGTCGTTTATTTCTGGATATTTTTTTTTTAAAGTTTACCGTGACCTACTGGCTCTGTAATCCCTGACATGAACGAAACAAACGTTTGAAAAGGAGGGAGGGGAGTGTGAAGAGGAAAATGTGGGGGGGGGGTGGGAGTGAAAGTACGTTGGTAGGGGGGTTTGGTAGGGAAATGGGTCGGGGTAGTGGGGGTGGGAGGAGGCTCTCGGGTGCATTTTGTGACTGAGTGCATTGCTGGACTTATGTAGGTCAGTGCAGTAGAGGTCAGTGCAGTAGTCTGGCTGGGAAAGCGTAGGAGGGTGTTGTGGGAGGGGGGGGGAGGAGAGAAGGCGGTTTTATGGGTGTAGAGGGCGGAGGTGTGGGGTTAGTATTTTATTGGTGCTGCATGGGGGTGTCAGGACACGAGTGAATTTTTTCAAATTTGGTGTCACTGTCTACCCTTGTGTATGTCTGTCTGTGTGTGGGGGGGAGGGGGTGGGGAGGAGGTAGGTGAAGTTGACACCAGGCAGGCATGTATGTCGGCGGTGTACCACTCGTACTCAGACGATCTGTGGCGAGAGAGACAGAGAGAGAGATAGAGAGACGAAGGGGGGATGAGTGTTTGTGAGTGTGTGTGTGGGGGGGGGCGGGACGGCAAGTGAGCAGTACATTAGTGTGGGGTGTGGCTAGAGAGAGAGAGGGGGAGGGGAAGGGACATTGTGTAAAAGTGAACAAAAATGTGTGTGTGGGGGGGGGGGGGGCAGTTGGGGGGGGGGGATAGCATTTAAAGTTCTTTTTTTTTTGTTTGTTCATTGTCCCACCTGAACTGAACTGTGAGATGAACAAGATTTGTTCCACATTGTTCACATTCGGCACATAAAAAAAAATTGAATGTTTTATCGCCTCCCTTTTTATTGTGTAATAACAATGACATTTTGCCTTGGGGGGAGGGGTAGGTCGTGAGGGGTGAGGGAGAGGATGCTTATTTTGAAAAAAACAAGTAAATTAAAATAATATTGGGCAATTACAAGTGTAATAGAGCTGTGTGATTTATGTAGGCGTCGTCATGTTGGGTGCAGGGGGCGGATGATACATCACCCCCCTCTATTCCCATAAGGCCCCAAAAAAATTCTGCTGTGTGCACTCTTGTGGCCAACCGTCTAACAGAGCCAATGTGAACACTCATTTTAATAGTGTGGAGGTATGTGTGTGTGTGTAAATATAAGGATGTGTGCGGAGATGTAAGGATGTGTGTGTAAATATAAGGATGTGTGCGGAGATGTAAGGATGTGTGTGGAGATGTAAGGATGTGTGTGGAGATGTAAGGATGTGTGTGTAAATATAAGGATGTGTGCGGAGATGTAAGGATGTGTGGGGAGATGTAAGGATGTGTGTGGAGATGTAAGGATGTGTGCGGAGATGTAAGGATGTGTGTGTGGGGATGTAAGGATGTGTGCGGAGATGTAAGGATGTGTGTGGAGATGTAAGGATGCGTGTGGAGATGTAAGGATGTGTGCGGAGATGTAAGGATGCGTGTGGAGATGTAAGGATGTGTGTAAAGATGTAAGGATGTGTGTGGAGATGTAAGGGTGCGTGTGGAGATGTAAGGATGTGTGTGGAGATGTAAGGATGTGTGTGGAGATGTAAGGATGTGTGCGGAGATGTAAGGATGTGTGTGGAGATGTAAGGATGTGTGTGGAGATGTAAGGATGTGTGTGGAGATGTAAGGATGTGTGTGGAGATGTAAGGATGCGTGTGGAGATGTAAGGATGTGTGCGGAGATGTAAGGATGCGTGTGGAGATGTAAGGATGTGTGTGGAGATGTAAGGATGTGTGTGGAGATGTAAGGGTGTGTGTGGAGATGTAAGGATGCCTGTGGAGATGTAAGGGTGCGTGTGGAGATGTAAGGATGTGTGTGGAGATGTAAGGATGCGTGTGGATATGTAAGGATGTGTGTGGAGATGTAAGGATGTGTGTGGAGATGTAAGGATGTGTGTGTAAATATAAGGATGTGTGCGGAGATGTAAGGATGTGTGTGTAAATATAAGGATGTGTGCGGAGATGTAAGGATGTGTGTGGAGATGTAAGGATATGTGTGGAGATGTAAGGATGTGTGTGTAAATATAAGGATGTGTGTGGAGATGTAAGGATGTGTGTGGAGATGTAAGGATGTGTGTGGAGATGTAAGGATGCGTGTGGAGATGTAAGGATGTGTGTGGAGATGTAAGGATGCGTGTGGAGATGTAAGGATGTGTGTGGAGATGTAAGGATGCGTGTGGAGATGTAAGGATGTGTGTGGAGATGTAAGGATGCGTTTGGAGATGTAAGGATGCGTGTGGAGATGTAAGGATGTGTGTGGAGATGTAAGGATGTGTGTGGAGATGTAAGGATGTGTGTGGAGATGTAAGGATGCGTTTGGAGATGTAAGGATGTGTGTGGAGATGTAAGGATGTGTGTGGAGATGTAAGGATGCGTGTGGAGATGTAAGGATGCGTGTGGAGATGTAAGGATGCGTGTGGAGATGTAAGGATGCGTGTGGAGATGTAAGGATGTGTGTGGAGATGTAAGGATGCGTGTGGAGATGTAAGGATGTGTGTGGAGATGTAAGGATGCGTTTGGAGATGTAAGGATGCGTGTGGAGATGTAAGGATGTGTGTGGAGATGTAAGGATGTGTGTGGAGATGTAAGGATGTGTGTGGAGATGTAAGGATGCGTGTGGAGATGTAAGGATGTGTGTGGAGATGTAAGGATGCGTGTGGAGATGTAAGGATGCGTGTGGAGATGTAAGGATGCGTGTGGAGATGTAAGGATGCGTGTGGAGATGTAAGGGTGCGTGCGGAGATGTAAGGGTGCGTGCGGAGATGTAAGGGTGCGTGCGGAGATGTAAGGGTGCGTGCGGATATGTAAGGATGCGTGCGGAGATGTAAGGATGCGTGTAGAGATGTAAGGATGCGTGTAGAGGTATAATGATGTGTGTGGAGATTAAGGATGTGTGTAGAGGTATAAGGATTGTTTGGAGATGTAAGTATGTGTGTGGGGGTATAAGTATGTGTGTGGACATGTAAGGATGTGTGTGGAGGTATAAGGATGCGTGTGGAGGTATAAGGATGCTTGTGGAAGTATGTGTGAGAGGGTATAAGGATGTGGAGGTAGATGGTGTGAATCAATGTTCCCTCTAAGCTGAGCGCGTGAGCGATCGCTCACAGTATTCAGAGCGTCGCTCATACTACACATACGATCGCTCACTCCGACGGACGACATCGCTTAAATCGCTCACAAATTTTGGCCTCAAACAAAAATATCGCTCAGAGACAAAATTTCTTGCTCACTTCATACCACACCTTAGAGGGAAAATTGGTGTGAATGTGTGTGGAGTCGTAGCGTGAGTTGTGTGTGTGTGTGTACATCTATATGAGGTATTTGTGTTTGAGTAGGTGTGACGTGTGTGTGTTTGTGTGTGCGTGTTTGTGTGTGTGTGTCTGTGTGTGTGTGCGTAGCTCTTGGATCACCCATAGAAATGCACAAGGATTTATCATCTTGATATTTCGTCATGACACATCTACTTACTCCACTGGCACACCCCCTCGACCTGTCATGTAGAACTGCTCACACACTGTAAGAATGCGGTGAGACTGGTTAATGACTTATGTTTACCCTCCCCAGCCCCGTCCCAATAATCACCCCCCCCCCACCAGTCCAATGCCCAGGGAACAAGCAAGCTTTAGACCACATCAGCAACATTAAGAATTCGGGCATTCATTGTTTTATACCGTTTTATATATATATATATATATATATATATATATATATATATATATATATATATATATATATATATATATATATATTAAGAATAACTGAGAAATAACGATTTACACAGAGGCGTACCTAGGGTGGGGGAGGAGGGGGGGTCCTTATTAAAAAGTCCCCCCGGGCCCCAGCTTGACATTATCTTATGTCATGGTGTCGAATGACATATTGCGGGGGACCCCAAATCCGTAGGTTCGGCACTGGATTTACATATAAACAAATAGCATGTTGGTGATATCGGTGCAGTGAACGCACAGATTTGATTAAATTACTATTTGACTCATTTAATATTAACCATTAGATAGCTATGATGATATAAAGCTTCACTATGTTATATTGATATATATGTTATAGTATATATGTCATAGTGATATTTATGTTGTAGTGATATATATGTTATAGTGAAATTTATGTTGTAGTGATATATATGTTATAGTGATATTTATGTTGTAGTGATATATATATATATATATATATATATAATAGTGATACATATGTTGTAGTGATATATTTATATTGTAGTCTGGTCGTGTAGCCGTCCTTTTTGATGACTTAAAGCTTGTTTTATTGTTTTAATATAAATTTCATTTTTATATTTAAAAAAAAAAAACAACAAATTGCGACGTTGACATTAGCAGTTAACTGACATGGGACTCACCCCCCTCTCGCCCCCTCCCCGCGGCCATACCAAGCGGGCTCTTCGAAAGGAACATTTACGTCCTTATATGTAGCCAACTGTTATGGCTCTACGACCCCAATTATATACCCGCCCTAAGCCCCAGTGCATTCTCCAACATGCTACTAACGCCGACCCTGCTGTTGCTGCTGCTGTTGTTGTGCCCTAAAAAATAAGCGCCATGCTGCCGAGCAATAACTTAAAGATGTATTTTGTTTGTTCGTTTGTCTGTCTGTTGTCAAGTCGATACATTTTATTTCTTTTCCTTTTCCTTTGCGCAGAGTGAAATCCTTCGACCAACCTATTTTTCTCTTCTTTCGGCGCATGAAAGCAATTATACACAGTGCCGTCGAGAGTGGGGGAAGGGGTGGCAAATGTCCAGGGTCCCGGCGAGTTTTAGGGGCCCGGACTGAGCTGGCAAAACAAATTTTGAAAATATTATTATCAGCACGGGGGGGGCGTGACAGCCCTGCCCAGGGGCCCGAAATTTCTGTCGGTGGGCCTGATTATATATATATATATATAAATGTGTGTGTGTGAATGTCTGTGTGTGTGTGTTTGTATAAAGCCACCATCGATAAAGTTGATTTTATTGAATAACACCCCCAACCGCCCTTTCCCAAAACACGTCATCACATCTGATACAAAGTGGATTTCTGGTGACCTGGAAAAAAAAAACTACTGAAGTTAGAAACCGCCTCCGGGGGGGGGGGGCGGGGAAGGGGAGGGGGGGATATTGTAGGGGGGGGGCTAAGGTTGGTGGTGGTGGGGAAGGGGACAGAACAATTAGGAGAAAACACAATTTGTTTCAAAAACTGTCCATTTGTTGAATAGAGCTGTTTTTGTTTTGCTTTGTTTTATTTGTAGTAAATGGAATGGAAAAGATCTAGTCGAGGGTTCAAGAAAGGGGAGATAATAATGCATGGGAGATTAAAAAACAAACTGAAGTGAGTGTGTGGATTATCGTTACTGTTTAGTGTGTGTGTGTGGGGGGGGGGTGTTTGATGGGTTATATATATATATAGCCTGGAGGCTGTATTCATTTTAAAGTCTTTAGCTGGAGTACAGATTAAAAAAAAAGAACATTGCGGGTGACCCCGGGGGGGGGGGGTTTAACTCTGTCTCACGGGAGGAAAGTTTTCAAATATAATCAAAGATGTTCTGTGTTCAGATATAATCAAAGACGTTCTTTGTTCAGATGTAATCAAAGACGTTCTTTGTTCAGATGTAATCAAAGACGTTCTTTGTTCAGATATAATCAAAGACTTTCTTTGTTCAGATATAATCAAAGACGTTCTTTGTTCAGATGTAATCAAAGACGTTCTTTGTTCAGATATAATCAAACACGTTCTTTGTTCAGATATAATCAAAGACTTTCTTGGTTCAAAAATAATCAAAGACGTACTTTGTTCAAATATAATCAATGACGTACTTTGTTCAAAATATTAATCAAAGACGTCCTTTGTTCTAATATATCAAGGACGTTCTTTGTTCTAATATATCAAAGACATTCATTGATCTTATATATCAGAGACCTTCTTTGTTCAGATATATCAAGTCCAAGCCACTATCAAGTTACTTTTAATGGTTTCCATAGCAGAACGAAATGTTCATTTCTTTGTTTGTTTATAATCATACTTCAAATTGAAATTTAAAAAAATCAGATTTCTACAGCGTTTCCGTTTTTGCAAAGTCGTGTTAACCTTCCTTCTGATTGTGTCCTGGATATACTTTACGTCTGTTTGGGGGGGGGGGGGGAAGGGTGTGTGAAAAAGGGGGGGTGGACATGCTGGAGCCCAAATCTAGTACAATTTTTATACCAACCTGGGCCCCTCTTATCGTGCGAACACACGCCCCTGTTTTTTTTAAAAATCATTTTGTTTTCCATCGGGACTACTGTCCTTAACAGGGCCGGATCGCCTCCTCTACCCCACCACTACCTCCCACCCCCCTCCCCTCCTCCACCACTTCGCTGTCACACACCACATACTCACACATTCAGGAGTAGTTAAATCTTTACCTTTTGTGTCCTGAATGAGGTGGCTTACAATTAATTCCCTCCCCTTTATATGACAGGTTGAAACACACACACACACACACACATAACTAGCGCAACCGGCCCATTACTAACAACAACAACAAAAAAAAAGGGGGGGGAAGGAGGGGGAGTTAACTTAACACATTGCTGAGATTGATGTGTGAAGTCCCTGTAAGGATGAGATGAAATCCCTTAATCCTATAAACCACTAATGGGACGGTTTTATGGTGCCCTTCTTTCATCCCCACCATAGCCGATAGTGCAATGGCCATGGAGGCACCACGGGAGATATATCGGGAACTTGAGCCAAGACCTGAAAAATTTCCTTGGTCCTCACCGGAGATCGAACCAGGTACCTTCAGGTCGACAGTCGGGCGCGTTACCGCACGACCATCGTGTTACTCGCCCCTTGATTAATGACCTGTTTATTCTTTATTTCTTTTCTCTTCTTTCATTTCTTTTTGCACTTTTACCACTGACAACGTTCAGGAGGAGGGGGTGGGGGGGGGCGTAGACCTGGTGGTGGGCGCACTTTTTTTTGAAACGCGGGTCACGTTGGGTTCTTAAAAAAAATGGCACATAGACCGGACCAAGAGCGAGGGGGGGGGTCTGATTAAGAGCAGTAATTTGACTGAATGGCTTGGCCCAGAGAAGTAATTTGACTGCATGGCTTGGCCCAGGGCAGTAATTTGACTGAATGGCTTGGCCCAGAGCAGTAATTTGACTGGAGGGCTTGGCCTAGAGCAGTAATTTTGACTGAAGGGCTTGGCCCAGAGCAGTAATTTTGACTGAAGGGCTTGACGTAATACAGATGGAATGATTGATGTACATGTGTGAAATATTTATAAATTAGAAACGCTCTGCTCGGATCAAAACTCATTTGAGTGGGTCGCGCGTCAGAGAAAATGAGGACCACTGTCGTAAATGTCCCCCCCCGCACACACACACACACACCCACACCCACACCCACACACACACACTACCATCCCCGCCGTTTGTCCACTACTGACCGTGTTACCATAACCCACGCCTTGGATACAGTTTACCACGTGACTGAAATCTTTTTTTTTTTTATATAATAAACTGACCGCCATCTTGAACTCTGTGAGTCTCTTTAAACCCAGCCCCGCCCCCTCCCCCCTTTCCTCCTCCCCTAACATATCAGTTCAATTTTGGTCATCGATTAGCTTTTGGAAGACAGGGAGGGGACAAACGAGGAACTAGGGGCAGGGTCGGGAGAGCTGTGGGGGGGGGGGAGGGGGGAGGGAGGAAGGTCGCGAAACCTTCCGGATTGCTTCAGCCATTAATTTTGTAGCACATCAGCTGTTTTTTTTTTTGACGGAAGCAGCCAAACACATTTTCAAGTTGGCAAGTCCATCTCTTGGAGTTAAAAGGGAGATCGAGCGATAGAGATAGGATGGTGTTGGCTCTCGGCGCTACTGGATGAGTGTGTGTTTAGTATGTATTAAGTGTATGTATACTTTTTGTTTATAGTGCTAATTGTGTGTTAACTGTTTGTTTAGAGTGTGTTTATCGTGTGTGAAGTGTATGTTTACTTTGTGTTTATAGTGCTAATTGTGTGTTTAGTGTGGGTTTAATGTGTGTTTGTTTTTTCCTCAATGTTTAAGTTTCTTTCAAATGTCTGTTGTCTCACATTATAAAAGACTATGTCAAAGGCCCGGGCCGGCGAGGATTATTTTTAGCCAAGCAAGAGTTAACACCCCTTGAGTGAGACTAAAATTTTGGAATATCCCAGTCTATTTTTAGCCGCGGAAGTTATACACACGCTCGCTCGTACGTACGCCAGGCTAGATATCCATTTTTTTTTGCACTAAGATGATGGAGAAAAATAAAAACACCATTAAATATTCTGTTTTTTTTTTTTTTTTAAAATCTGCATTTATCTGTCTTCCTTCTGTAATCTAATTTTTTTTCTCGGTTTTTACTTTCAAAGTCTGAGCCAATCAGAAGTTGTCATCCGAGACTTGGCCTCTCATTAGATCATTTCTGATTCTTCCAATATTTGTTTGGCGGTAGAACTGTATCTATTTTACAACCAAAGAATTTCGCTTTATTGATATTTTTCTTCCAAACTATTGATTTATAAATCTTTCTATCTTTACACTGGCAACAATTCCTTCTGACCGCCTGAATTCTGTCTGCGACAGATGAAGCAACCACCGACGTCTGTATTCTCTGTTACTACTGCCATTTTGATTTATTTTTTCAAACAAACATGAACGACAATTCACTTTATTTCAAACACGGCTACTGGAGTTAATGCCCCTGTTCCCCTTTAGTCAACGGAGAAAGGGGTTACGATAAAAAGCATGATAAAGAGAGGGAGAGAGAGAGAGAGGGTAGACAGAGAGAGAAAGAGAGAGAGAGAGAGAGAATGAGAGAGAGGTTCCGACATAGTCAGTATCGGTAACAAGCATGATAAACTTGATGGAGCGTAGACACCCCCCCCCCCCCGAAAAAAATGTGGTATCGGTATCGCAGCAGTATCCTCAAAACGTGTCTGCTAGTCAGAAATCGGATTTGCCCGGCAGCTCCTTTCCTTGTGGTGGTGATGATGGTGATGGCGGGCGGGCTCGCTTGCCAGAATCGATACCACCCAATTCAAATTTCTACAGCTGGGTCACGGAGCTTCAAAATTGGTATCGACCCGCCGTGGGCGACTATAACTACTACTCTCCCCCCCCCCCACACCCACACCTCTCTCTCTCTCTCTCCTTGCCACAGATATCGACATTTGATCAATACATTGTTCTCTCTCTCTCTCTCTCTCCTTGCCACAGATATCGACATTCGATCAATACATTGTTCTCTCTCTCTCTCTCTCTCTCTCTCTCTCTCTCTCTCTCTCTCCTTGCCATAGATATCGACATTTGATCAATACATTGTTCTCTCTCTCTCCTTGCCACAGATATCGACATTTGATCAATACATTGTTCTCTCTCTCTCTCCTTGCCACAGATATCGACATTTGATCAATACATTGTTCTCTCTCTCTCTCTCTCTCTCTCTCTCTCTCTCTCTCTCTCTCCTTGCCACAGATATCGACATTTGATCAATACATTGTTCTCTCTCTCTCTCTCCTTGCCACAGATATCGACATTCGATCAATACATTGTTCTCTCTCTCTCTCTCTCTCTCTCCTTGCCATAGATATCGACATTTGATCAATACATTGTTCTCTCTCTCCTTGCCACAGATATCGACATTTGATCAATACATTGTTCTCTCTCTCTCTCCTTGCCACAGATATCGACATTTGATCAATACATTGTTCTCTCTCTCTCTCTCTCTCTCTCTCTTGCCACAGATATCGACATTTGATCAATACATTGTTCTCTCTCTCTCTCTCCTTGCCACAGATATCGACATTCGATCAATACATTGTTCTCTCTCTCTCTCTCTCTCTCTCTCTCTCTCTTGCCATGTAGATATCGACATTTGATCAATACATTGTTCTCTCTCTCTCTCTCCTCCTTGCCATAGATATCGACATTTGATCAATACATTGTTCTCTCTCTCTCTCTCTCTCTCTCTCTCCTTACCACAGATATCGACATTTGATCAATACATTGTTCTCTCTCTCTCTCCTTGGCAGATATCGACATTTGATCAATATATTATTCTCTCTCTCTCTCTAGAGCCGTGGTTCTCAACCAGTGATAGGCGTACCCCCCCCCACCCCACGCAAAAGGGGGGTACCGGAACAATGAATGCAAGGTTGGTGTACGCATAATGAGTACGTTCTTTGCCCCCCCCCCCTATTACCCTACTCTCCCGAAAAAATAATCTCGGGGGAGGGGCCTTGTGAAGTGTTCGGGTTGCCCACCCACCTGGCGACGACGCTGCTGAATGTAATTATTTCCCTCTTTCAACCTAAGCAGACAAACATTTATTGCTTGTGTATATGTTGTTATTATTATTATTGAACTGTCCTGAGCGTGGAGAATAGATGCTGGCAGCCATTGTTATGGATGTGGCCAAGAGGTCGGGTGGTGGTGTTGGGGGGGGAGGAGCTGTGCGGCTCGGCAGCAGTGAACTCGATCCGCGGTGAAGGCTAAGGAGTTCGAGCCTCAGTGACACCAGACACCTGTCTCTAATCAATCACTGGCATATATAATGGAACTCACCGGCATATATAATGGAACTCACCGGCATATATAATGGAACTCACCGGCATATATAATGGAACTCACCAGCATATATAATGGAACTCACACCGGCATATATAATGGAACTCACCCACAAGCATATATAATGGAACTCACCGGCATATATAATGGAACTCACCGGCATATAATGGAACTCACCGGCATATATAATGGAACTCACCGGCATATATAATGGAACTCACCGGCATATATAATGGAACTCACCGGCATATATAATGGAACTCACCGGCATATATAATGGAACTCACCGGCATATATAATGGAACTCACCGGCATATATAATGGAACTCACCGGCATATATAATGGAACTCACCGGCATATATAATGGAACTCACCGGCATATATAATGGAACTCACCGGCATGTATAATGGAACTCACCGGCATATATAATGGAACTCACCGGCATATATAATGGAACTCACCGGCATATATAATGGAACTCACCGGCATATATAATGGAACTCACCGGCATATATAATGGAACTCACCGGCATATATAATGGAACTCACCGGCATATATCGCAATGGAACTCACCGGCATATATAATGGAACTCACCGGCATATATAATGGAACTCACTGCCATACATAATGGAACTCACTGTGCAGCATAAAATAATTTTATAGCTGACGATTTGCATTTCATAAAGCTGAAAGTTATCCTATCTTTGAACAGTTTCGTGACCGGTGGCACCCCGGGGGGGGGGGGGGGAGGGGGCTCTTAAAGAGTCACCCCCGCATTTCTGTGCTCAAAAGTTATAAAAAATAGATGCCCCCTCCCCGAGCTCCCGAGCTAAAAGCCTTTTTTCAAAAACTGCTGCCCGGGGCGCATCGCCATAATCCTGCCCCCCGGACCCACCTATATGTATATATATATATATATATATATATATATATATATATATATATATATATATATATATATATATATATATACTCCACTGCCCTTTAAAACTGATCAAGATCTAACAACCTTTGAACCTTTCATGAAAATATTTTTCATTGATTGATGGACATGTGGGTATAATTAGAAGGGGGGGGGGATTAAAATGATAAACAAAATTAAATCTTGCAACGATTTCTTGTAAAAAAGAAAAAATTTAGAAAAATGTGTAGCCATGGTTGGTGTGTGTGGGTCACTGATGGTTGGTGTGGGGGGGGTAAGGGGGTAACTACAATAGCCACATTTTTTTTATTACTTCACACACAAAAAATGCTTGGCAGCAAACACAGTGTTGCGGTAGATCAGAGCTGGGGGTTTTTCCGTTTTCATCTCATGCACCCTGAGCGCCTCCCACCCCCCACGACCTCACTGCCCCTCCCCCCCCCCCCAACCAAGAAAGACAACCACAAAAAAAAAAAGATCCTGAAAATAATAAAAAAAAATTTTCATTAAATGCTCACATGAATAAAAAAAAACAAGAGTTGCTTTCCCGAAATTTTCAAGGTCAAGGTCAACCTTGAGCTCGTCTGCTGTCTCAGCATTTTTTTTTTTCAAATACCCCGCCATTTTATTTCTATATATTTTTTTTTTAATTCAAAACAGGAAACAAGTTTTAAAAATAAAAAAAAAAAATATTTGAATGTCATGAAACAGAAGGCGATAACAAAAACAATATAAAGTTCTACTTGTTTAAACGTATATAACAGTATGTAGGAGGGGAGTCTTACACGGGGGGGGGGCGCACGAAAGGAATTCTGTGGAGTGGCGCCATGAAATACTAAGCCAACAGGGGCCACCGCTACTCCCTTTCGTCCATACCAATTTTACAGAGAAATAGATAAATAAAAATAGATGGTTCGGGTGGTCCCTTTCCCTCACTGACGGCTCTTTCTGACAGGGGCAGACGTAGCGTTTGAACGGGGAGGGGGGTCCGAGATGGGGTCATTTTGGCTGTCGGTCGCAGGTGACAATGTTATAAGAACACTTGCTAAGCAGATCTGGAAGTATTACACCAGCGCCGGTCTGTTGGTACCGATTAGCTTAAGGCATATGTCAGTAGTGTCTGATACACTTTTATTACATAGAGATTGGAGTCCAACGCAGAGATTGCAGTCCAACGTAGAGATTGGAGTCTAATTTAGTGATTGTAGTCCAACATAGAGATTGGATTCCAAAAAAGAGATTGCAGTCCAACGTAGAGATTGGAGTCTAACTTAGTGATTGGAGTCCAACTTAGTGATTGTAGTCCAACATAGAGATTGGTTGGAGTCCAACACAGAGATTGTACTCCAACATAGAGATTTGAGTCCAACATAGAGATATCAACCCCCAGTAACACAAGACACATGTCTCCGATAATTCGAAGAAGTCTGTGTACTGCTAAAGACACTTATGTGTGAGCTATGTTGCAATATGCATGCGCGCGCGCACGGCGAGTTGTGTTCGTGCGCAAAACTTAATCGAAACGGAGCGACTAGAATTTTTACTTTTCTTAATTTGGTGAATTCGGAGGGTGGTGGGCATGATGTGAGAAAGTCATTGTGGGCATCAATTTGTTCGCCTCTTTGCATGGCTGCATCACGAAATACATTGCCATCTTTTAAATAAACTTCGTGCCCTCTGTCGATTCGATTCCGATTGGGATGAGCTCGATCCCTCCGCTATTTATCTATTTATTCACGCCTGCTTGAGGCGGATTATTTGAATCGATACTCAAGGACGATTACCAGCAGTCGAGAACATTAACCATAAGTTTAGCCCTCTTCTCTATCTCTCTCTCTCTCTCTCTCTCTCCTCTCTCTCTCTCTCTTTCTCCCCTCCCCCCAACCCACCCAACGCCAGGCGACGCAGAAAAATGACATTCAATGTCAAGGTCAGCTCAACATTTTTATATATATCGATATGCCTGTGTATGTATAATAGAATCGATTCTGATGAAATTACGAATCTTTTATTACTATTATTATTATGACCGTTTTGTCTTATAATTCATATATTTTTTTCTAGGATTTTTTTTTCTTCTTTCTCTCCGTTAACTATCTGACATTATAATTTACGATAGAAATATGTCTGTCCAAAATGTCAGCAAGATAATATGTCTATTAGTAGTTTGTTGACTAGTCTGTCTGTCTGTCTGTCTATCTTGTTTTTTTTTTTGTTATGTATTTATTTCCACATTAACCAAAACTCATCGGCCATCTGAGTGGTCTGTACCAGCGCTACTGAATTTTATCGTCATGTCTTGCAACATTCAGACTGAAAGGAAAAATGTGTGTGTATGTGTGTGAGGAAGGAGGGGATGGGATATGCACCCCCCTTTTAGTGCCAACATATCTATTGTAGCCTCGGATAATTTAATTTTTTTGAAAAAAAAGTAGTGTGAGAGCCAGAACCATTTTTTTAAAAAGCAAATTGTGCCCCCCCCAACCACCCCCCCCCCACTATAAACATATCCATCTCGTGCTTCAGTCTATCATGTGACCATCATGTGACCCGCGGTTCAAAAAGATTTGCCCATCCCCGTCCTACTGAAGTGTTTTGACAAGTCAGTCCTGCTAAGATAAAAGAAAAAAAAAATTTGCGACACAAATTTTCGAACTTCGACGCTGATGACTCGTACGACCCCTCGACACCCCCCTACCGCCTCATCCCGCGCCAAGCCACCGGGGGGGGGGAAGGTCGACAGTCAGGATCTCTTTGCTGATGACCGGTTTCGGACTTGCTGACCTTTCACTGACATTCAAAAGAACGGCTTTGAAAACAATATTATATTGTCACTGGTAAATAACACAGTACTCTTGACATGGGTAAAAAAACTGAGGAGTCCCGAGGGTGGGGGTGGTTGGGGGTGTGTGCAATCTATCTATCTATTAGGTAAAAGTTTCCTTAGCCTAATAGGCCATCGGAGCAGAGTGCACACAGTCCATGTGTTTCTGTAACCAAGGCATGTGAAGGGGAAAGGGATTTATGTGGTCAGTGCAACGCCCAGCCGCCTTTTCTTCCTTCAACCAATGGTCAGGTACCCTGGGTGGACTCACGATCCTTGGTGTGGGCCCCAGAAATATAATTACGGATTAGCATGTCATACCTAGCATCTTATATACCTGGCGTAGTGTCGTGTTGTGATGCCAAGCATGGATTGATAGTATCCTCTACTACAATGTTATACTAGAATGTTACACTACAATGTTATGCTAATGTGTTATACCTGGCACGGATTTCAATGACTCTACACTCTAGCGAGCAATGCTACAATGTTATACAACTAGTGTGATATATCTGGCATAGTTGAGATAATGTTGTGTTTGTTTTTTTTTAATCAGATAATAGGGGTCATAGGTCATAGGTAAAGTAGCTGTTATTGTTGTTTTTACATTATAAGAGCCCCACCTTCAACAAGAGGCGTAACTAGGGAGATGGGAGGGGTGTGGTCAAAATTCGAACTTCCCCCCCCCGGGCCCCAGCTTGAGGGGTGGCCCCCAAAAAAATTATTTTTACATTAAATATTAAGTATATTATCTCATGTCATGGTGTCGAATGTCAAAATGCAGGGGCCCCAAAAGAGGCAAAGTCCCCACCCCCGGGCCCTGAAAATCCCTAGGCTCGTCGCTGCCTTCAACCAGGGGGCCATTGTTAAGGGGTGAGGGGATTCCAGAGATATGTGTGAGTTTAGGCCAAAAAAATACGCGTCGGTGATGGAGGGGGGGACACCAGATTAAATAGACAATTAATACCTGAAGTAAGGGCCCCCTTTAGCAGTTAACTCATCGTAACCAGAACACAACATTAAAAACAAACTTGCGATGTGAGTTGTATTGCATTTAGGTCTGTGCATCTATTCAGAAATATAACTGAGAGACAGCGGCCTATATAAATAACTGACCGGTCGAGCTATCGCTTATACCACAGCGGCCTATATAACTGACCGGTCAAGCCATCACTTATACTACAGCGACCTATATAACTGACCGCTCGAGCCATGGCTTATACTCGCTTTTTGTTTGTTTTATTATTCTTCATTTATTGAATTTATGCCTTTGTTCTATATGACGCGGCGCCCGATGTCACACGTCTCGCCTGACTGGTTCCACCACCTGCCCAGTCGTAGCCGGGGTGTACGCTGATTCGTGTGATCGGTGTCACGTGTGTGTGTGGGTCATATGTCAGGTCAGCCATGGGGAAGTAGAGGTTGGGGGGGGGGATTGGTGGGCTAATCTGCTGAACAGATAGTATGTATATATATATACAGTCGATTCCGCTTAACTGGGACACATCGGGACCGAGGCTTTTTGTCCCAACTAAGCGGCTGTCCCAATTAAAAATACAAATTTACTATTGGCTTCTTGGTTTGGTTTCTTTGAGATTTGTCCGAAATAAGCGGCTTCCCAACTAAGCGGTGTCCCAATTAAGCGGAATCCACTTTATATATATATATATATATATATACATGTTTATATAGTGAAATATACATAAATATGTATTTAAAAAGTACGATGTCGTTCTTATGGCTAGGCAAATCACGCAGCCCCTCATCAAAGGGGCCCTTGCCAACTCTAATCGCTTGCAAATTAGATAATTTCAGGGCCCCCGAAAGGAATTCAGCCTAGGCCCACCCCCTCCTTTTCACTAAACAGAATAACAGTCCCGGATAAGAAGGCTTCCGAATTTATTTTTTTGGGTTATTAGATTTTTCTTTGAAGTTGAGTCGCGAAACCTAAACTGTTGTCTAGATGGTTTTCGAAGCGGTCAAAGTTTGAGGACCACTGGACTAGACACACAAACATCTTTACGATCCAAGAAACTAATAATTCCACGAATGTTTTTTCTTCTTTTACTTTTAGTTTCAGGCGTGAAAAGGTTTTAACACATTCGCGTCTGACGTCTGGAACTTGGACAAGCCCAGAGTGCTGTTGATTCAGCCACTTCCCTCCTGGACCACTTTCACCATGGGTCAGCC
>JAGDYQ010000107.1:1440909-1453303 GCA_021962125.1 Bulinus truncatus | reverse complement strand
TGTGGTATAAGCGATGGCTCGACCGGTCAGTTATATAGGTCGCTGCGGTATAAGCGATAGCTCGACCGGTCAGTTATATAGGTCGCTGTCTCTCAGTTATATTTCTGAATAGATGCACTGACCTAAATGCAATACAACTCACATCGCTTGTTTGTTTTTAATGTTGTGTTCTGGTTACGATGAGTTAACTGCAAAAGGGGGCCCTTACTTCAGGTATTAATTGTCTATTTTAATCTGGTGCCCCCGCCCCCCCCCCGGACGCGTATTTTTTCACCTAAACTCACCAAATATATCTGGAATTCTCCTTCTAACCCATTCACCCATTCCCAATGGCCCCCCTGGTTGAAGGTTGTGCCGAACCTAGGGATTTATGGGCCCGGGGGGCTTGACCTCTTTGGGGGCCCCTGCATTTTGACATTCGACACCATGACATGATAATGTACTTAATATTTAATGTAAAAATAATTTTTTTGGGGGCCACCCCTCAAGCTGGGGCCCGGGGAGGAATTTCGAATTTGGACCACACCCCTCTCCCCTCCCTAGTTACGCCTCTTGTTGAAGGTGGGGCTCTTATAATGTAAAAACAACAACAATAACAGCTACTTTACCTATGACCTATGACCCCTATTATCTGATTCAAAAAACCCACACAACATTATCTCTCCCCCCCCCCCGCTCAACTATGCTAGATATAACATACTAGTTGTATAACATTGTAGCATTGCTCGCTAGAGTGTAGAATCATTGGAATCCGTGTCAGGTATAACACATTAGCATATATAACACATTATAGTATAACATTGTAGTAGAGGA
The DNA here is from genome assembly GCA_021962125.1 of Bulinus truncatus. Lineage (NCBI taxonomy): Eukaryota > Metazoa > Mollusca > Gastropoda > Planorbidae > Bulinus > Bulinus truncatus. Next base: position 1,452,490 of record JAGDYQ010000107.1, on the reverse strand, counting down.
TACTATCAATCCATGCTTGGCATCACAACACGACACTACGCCAGGTGTATAAGATGCTAGGTATGACATGCTAATCCGTAATTATATTTCTGGGGGCCCAGGAGAAGGAAAACTCTGTTTTCAAACCTCCGCTGCCTAGCGGCATACCTCCTACGAGGATAGGCTAAGGGAGTAAACCCTGAAAAGAAATCCGGAGCTGGAGTCCCCAAGGCGGCCAGACCTTATATTGTCAACGCCGGCAACTCCTGCGGTGCAGCTGAAGCCAAGCCGTATCGACTCTGTCTTTCCCTTGGATCCCTCAGTTGCGCGGAGAGGGGGGGGGACTGCTGCACGGGCAACAGCTATCCCTCCATATTACCCTGCCCAGGCTCTGTAGCTAAACTGGAGAGGATACTCCAGCGTCGTCGCACGATGTCGATACATACCAAGGATCTTGAGTCCACCCAGGGTAACTGACCATTGGCTGAAGGAAGGAAAAGGCGGCTGAGCGTTGTGCTGACCACACAAATCCCTTTCCCTTTCACATGCCTTGGTTACAGAAACACGTGGACTGTGTGTGCAATCTGCCCCCGTTGGTTACAGAAACACGTGGACTGTGTGTGCAATCTGCCCCCGTTGGTTACAGAAACACGTGGACTGTGTGTGCAATCTGCCCCCGTTGGTTACAGAAACACGTGGACTGTGTGTGCAATCTGCCCCCCGTTGGTTACAGAAACACGTGGACTGTGTGTGCAATCTGCCCCCGTTGGTTACAGAAACACGTGGACTGTGTGTGCAATCTGCCCCCGATGGCCTATTAGGCTAAGGAAACTTTTACCTTATAGATAGATAGATTGCACCCACCCCCCCCCAACCACCCCCACCCCCGGGACTCCTCATTTTTTTTTACCCATGTCATGAGTAGTGTGTTATTTACCAGTGACAATATAATATTGTTTGCAAAACCGTTCTCTTTAATGTCAGTGAAAGGTCAGCAAGTCCGAAACCGGTCATCAGCAAAGAGATCCTGACTGTCGACCTTCCTCCCCCCCCTCGCTTGGCGAGGGAGGTGTCGGGGGAGGGGGGGTCGTACGAGTCAGGAGCGTCAAAGTTCGAAAATTTGTGTCGCAAATTTTTTTTTAAAATTTTTTTTTTCTTTTATCTTAGCAGGACTGACTTGTCAAGACACTTCAGTAGGACAGGGGTGGGCAAATCATTTTGAACCGCGGGTCACATGATGGCCATTGATAGACTGAAGCACGAGATGGATATGTTTACAGTTGGGGAGGTGGGGAGGGTGGTTGGGGGAGGGCACAATATTTGCTTTTAAAAAAATGGTTCTGGCTCTCCCACTATTTTTTAATTAAATTATCCGGGGCTGCAATAGATATGTTGGCACTAAGGGGGGGCATATCCCCCCCCCACCACTCCTCACACACACACAAACACATTTTCCTTTCAGTCTGAATGTTGCAAGACATGACGATAAAATTCAGTAGCCGCTGGTACAGACCGCTCAGATATCCGATGAGTTTTGGCTAATGTGGCAATAAATAAATAAATAAATAAAACAAGATAGACAGACAGACAGACCAGTCAACAAACTACTGTTAGATATATTATCTAGCTGACATTTTGGACAGACATATTTCTAACGTAAATTACAATGTCAGATAGTTAACGGAGAGAAAGAAGAAAAAAATCCTAAAAAAAATATATGAATTACAAGATAAAACGTTCATAATAATAATAGTAATAAAGGATTCGTAATTTCATCAGAATCGATTCTATAATACATACACAGGCACATCGATATATATAAATGTTGAGCTAACCTTGACATTGAATGTCATTTTTCTGCGTAGCCTGGCGTTGGGTTGGTTGGGGGGGGGGGGGAGGGAGGGAGAGAGAGAGAGATAGGAGGGCTAAACTTATGGTTAATGTTCTCGACTGCTGGTAATCGTCCTTGAGTATCGATTCAAATAATCCGCCTCAAGCAGGCGTGAATAAATAGATAAATAGCGGAGGGATCGAGCTCATCCCAATCGGAATCGAATCCACAGAGGGCACGACGTTTATCAAATGATGGCAATGTATTTCGTGATACAGTCATGCAAAGAGGCAAACAAATAGATGCCCATAATGCCCAGAACAACTTCTCACATCATGCCCACCACCTCACCGAATTCACCAAATTAAGAAAAGTAAAAATTCTAGTCGCTCCGTTTCGATTAAGCTTTGCGCACGAACACAACTCGCCGTGCGCACGCGCATGCGTATTGCAACATAGCTCACACATACGTGTCTTTAGCAGTACACAGACTTCTTAGAATTATCGGAAACATGTGTCTGTGTTACTGGGGGTTGATATCTCTATGTTGGACTCAAATCTCTGTGTTGGACTCAAATCTCTGTGTTAGACTCCAACCAATCTCTCTGTTGGACTCAAATCTCTGTGTTAGACTCCAACCAATCTCTGTGTTGGACTCAAATCTCTGTGTTAGACTCCAACCAATCTCTATGTTGGACTCAAATCTCTGTGTTAGACTCCAACCAATCTCTATGTTGGACTACAATCACTAAGTTGGACTCCAATCACTAAGTTAGACTCCAATCTCTACGTTAGACTCCAATCTCTACGTTGGACTGCCAATCTCTGTGTTGGACTGCCAGTCTCTGTAATAAAAGTGTATCAGACACCCTGACATATGCCTTAAGCTAATCGTTACCAACAGACCGGCGCTTGTGTAATATCAGATCTGCTTAGCGAGTGTTCTTATAACATTGTCACCTGCGACCGACACCCAAAATGACCCCATCTCGGACCCCCTCCCCCCCCGTTCAAACGCTACGTCTGCCCCTGTCAGACAGGGCCGTCGCGAGGGAAAGGGACCACCCGAACCATTTATTTGTATTTATCTATTTTTCTGTAAAAATTGGTATGGACGAAAGGGGAGTAGCGGTGGCCCCTGTTGGCTTAGTATTTGATGGCGCCGCCCCCCCCCAGAATTCCTTGGTACGGCCCCCCGTGTAAGACTCCCCCCCCTCCCTTCCTACATACTGTTATATACGTTTAAACAAGTAGAACTTCATATATTTTTTTTGTTATCGCCTTCTATTTCATGACATTAAAACATTTTTTTATTAAAACTTGTTTCCTGTTTTGAATTTTAAAAAATATAATATATAGAAATAAAAATGGCGGGGTATTTGAAAAAAAAAATGCTGAGACAGCAGACGAGCTCGTCGTTGACCTTGACCTTGAAAATTTTCGGGAAAGCAACTCTTGTTTTTTTTTATTCATGTGAGGATTTAATTTAAAAAAAAAATGTATTATTTTCAGGATCGTTTTTTTTTTGGGGTTGTCTTTCTTGGTTGGGGGGGTGGGCAGTGGGGTCGTGGGGGGCGGGAGCGCTCAGGGTGCATGAGATGAAACGGAAACACCCCCTGCTCTGAGCTACCGCAACACTGTGTTTGCTGCCAAGCATTTTTGTGTGTGAAGTAATAAAAAAAAATGTGGCTATTGTAGTTCCCCCTTACCCCCCCCCCGCCCCACACCAAACATCAATGACCCACACACACAAAAAAGATTCACCAACAATGGCCACACATGTTTCTAATTTTTTTTTTTTTTACAAGAAATCGTTGGAAGATATATTTTTGTTTATCATTTTAATTTCCCCCTCCCCCCCCCTCTAATTATACCCACATGTCTATCAATCAATGAAAAATATTTTCAAGAAAGGTTCAAAGGATGTTAGATCTTGATCCGTTTAAAGGGCAGTGGAGTATATATATATACATATATGTGGCTCGGGGGGGGGGCAGGATTATGGCGATGCGCCCCGGGCAGCAGTTTTTTTTAAAAAAGGCTTTTTGCTCGGAGGGGGGGAGAGGCATCTATTTGTATAACTTTTGAGCGCAGAAATGCGGGGGTGTCTCTTTAAGAGCCTCCCCCCGGGGTGCCACCGGTCACGCCACTGTTCAAAGATAGGATAACTTTCAGCGTTATGAAATGCAAAGCGTCAGCTATAAAATTATTTTAAGCTGCAAAGTGAGTTCCATTATATATGCCGGTTAGTTCCAATATATATGCCGGTGAGTTCCATTATATATGCCGGTGAGTTCCATTATATATGCCGGTGAGTGCCATTATATATGCCAGTGAGTTCCATTATATATGCCGGTGAGTTCCATTATATGTGCCGGTTAGTTCCATTATATATGCCAGTTAGTTCCATTATATATGCCGGTGAGTTCCATTATATATCCCGGTGAGTTCCATTATATATGCCGGTGAGTTCCATTATATATGCCAGTGAGTTCCATTATATATGCCGGTGAGTTCCATTATATATGCCAGTGAGTTCCATTATATATGCCGGTGAGTTCCATTATATATGCCAGTGAGTTCCATTATATATGCCGGTGAGTTCCATTATATATGCCAGTGAGTTCCATTATATATGCCAGTGAGTTCCATTATATATGCCAGTTAGTTCCATTATATATGCCAGTGAGTTCCATTATATATGCCAGTTAGTTCCATTACATATGCCGGTGAGTTCCATTATATATGCCAGTGAGTTCCATTATATATGCCAGTGAGTTCCATTACATATGCCGGTGAGTGCCATTATATATGCCAGTGAGTTCCATTATATATGCCAGTGAGTTCCATTACATATGCCGGTGAGTGCCATTATATATGCCAGTGAGTTCCATTATATATGCCAGTGAGTTCCATTATATATGCCGGTGAGTGCCATTATATATGCCAGTGAGTTCCATTATATATGCCGGTGAGTTCCATTACATATGCCGGTGAGTTCCATTATATATGCCAGTGAGTTCCGTTATATATGCCAATGATTGATTAGAGACAGGTGCCTGGTGTCACTGAGGCTCGAACCCTTAGCCTTCACCGCGCTGTTCGAGTTCACTGCTGCCGAGCCGCACAGCTCCTCCCCCCCCCCCAACACCACCACCCCCGACCTTCGGCCATATCCATAACAATGTCTGCCAGCATCTATTCTCCTAGCTCAGGACAGTTCAATAATAATAATAATAATAATAATAATAATAATACAAGCAATAATGTTTATTAACCTTGGTTGAAAGGGGAAATAATTACATTCAGCAGTGTCGCCGCGAGGTGGGTGGGTAACCCGAACACTTCACAAGGGCCCCCCCGGAGGTTATCTTTTCGGGAGAGTAGGGTATGGGGGGTGGGGGAGCATCGCTTTCGAAACGTATGATTGTTTTCTAACAATTTATTTATTTGGGAGAAGAGGGGGGGCCCAGAGGTTTTTTTTTTAATTTTGTTAAGGGGGGGGGCGGTCGGGGCCCCAGATTATCTGGCGGTGTCCCTGCATAGAGATACAGAAATGATGGTGGAGAGAATGGGGGAGGGGGGAAGAGATAACCGGGACATAGCTCTATATCAGAACTTCTCAAACTTTTTGAAGTCACGGCCCCCCCTTGGAACGCCAATCAATATGTCGCACCCCCCCCCCCCATTTTTTTTTTGGTTTAGATTGCTTAATTTTATAATTTTTCGAAATTCCACGCCCCCCCCCCTCTGGACAGTCCACGGCCACTTAGGGGCCGCGGCCCACCACTTTGAGAAGCACTGCTCTGGAGCACCGGTTCTTAACCCTGTTCTCGACTGTACCCCAAAGGGTGCGAAAGAATGTCCGTGGGGGGGGGGGCGGTCCCCTAAAACTCACCTTGGCTTATAAATGTACTCATTATGCGTACACCAACCTGCATTCATTGTCCCGGGGGGAGGGAGGTGGGTGGAGGTACACCTATCACTGGTTGAGAACGACGGCTCTAGAGAGAGAGGACAATGTATTGATCTAATGTCGATATCTGTGGCAAGGAGAGAGAGAGAGAGAGAGAGAGAGAGAGAGAGAGAGAGAGAGAGAGAGAGAGGTGTGTGGGGGGGGGATGGGAGGGGGGAAGAATAGTAGTTATAGTCGCCCACGGCGGGTCGATACCAATTTTGAAGCTCCGTGACCCAGCTGTAGAAATTTGAATTGGGTGGTATCGATTCTGGCAAGCGAGCCCGCCCGCCATCACCACCACAAGGAAAGGAGCTGCCGGGTAAATCCGATTTCTGACTAGCAGACACGTTTTCTGGATACTGCTGCGATACCGATACCACATTTTTTCGGGGGGGGGGGGGGGTCTACGCTCCATTAAGTTTATCATGCTTGTTACCGATACTGACTATGTCGGCACCTCTCTCTCATTCTCTCTCTCTATCTATCTCTCTTTCTCTCTCTACCCTCTCTCTCTCTCTCTACCTCTCTTTATCATGCTTTTTTTATTTTAAACCCTTTCTCCGTTGACTAAAGGGGAACAGGGGCATGAACTCCAGTAACCGTGTTTGAAATAAAGTTAATTGTCGTTCATGTTTGTTTGAAAAAATAAAACAAAATGGCTGTGGTAACAGAGAATACAGACGTCGGTGGTTGCTTCATCTGTTGCAGACAGAAGGAATTGTCGCCAGTGTAAAAAAGATAGAAAGATGTATAAATCAATAGTTTGGAAGAAACATATTAATAAGGCGAAATTCTTTGTTGTAAAATAGATACAGTTCTATCGCCCGGTGGCGCCGAGAGCCAACACGGGCCCCAGGGCAGGACATCATTGCGGGCCCCTTAATAAACAATAATTCATGCAAAAATTGACATGGTCGGGGCGGGCATTGGATCCAGTCTTTTATAATGTGAGACACAGACATTTACGAAACGTAAACATAGAGGACAAAACAAACACACATTAAAACCCACACTAAACACACAATGAGTACTATAAACACATAGTAAACATACACTTAACACACGATAAACACACACTAAACAAACAGTTCACACACAATTAAAAAAAAAAAGTATACATACACTTAACACATACTAAACACACACACTAAACACACCGCATACACAAAAAAATATAATAAATACGACAGTAATGTACAGATCACCATAAACATTAACCAAGACACCAACAGTCTGAACGCCGACAGGCTACCTTATCGCTAGGATTACTTTATGATTACTGCTACCGTGTTATTACTGTTACCTAATCATAACGGCTTCCTGATCGATGCGGCCAGCTAATCTAATATTGATGCCTAATCATTGCCGGTGATTAATCATTGCTGTTACCTGATTATTGTTGCTACTTAATCAATGCTACAACCTAATGAATACAAGTACCCTAATCATTGCTGCTAAGGCTGCTACCTAATAAATGCTGTTAGCTCATCATTGCTGCTACCTAATAAATGCTGTTAGCTCATCATTGCTGCTACCTACTAAATGCTGGTACTTAATTATTGATGTCATCTAATTATTACTGATTCATAATCTATGCATCTACTTACATTTGCAGTGGCGTAGCATCATACCCAGGGTATATTTTACATATAATATTATATAGTTTTCGAGTGGGGGGGCGCTAATAAGGAATTGTGCCCCTCGGGCGCGAGTTAAGCTCCCTACGCCACTCTGTACATTAGTCCGTAATGTAGCAGTGCATCTTTGTTGCGGTTTTTTTTTTAATTTTCTTAACAGAAGGGCTCACTCCAGCCCAGCATCACCCTTACCCCTCCCCCCTCACCCCAAGCCCCCCCCCCATCCTATCTCTATCACTCGACCTCCCTTTTAACTCCAAGAGATGGACTTGCCAACTTGAAAATGTGTTTGGCTGCTTCCCTCAAAAAAAAAAAACAGTTGATGTGCTACTAAATTAATGGCTCAAGCAATCCGGAAAGGTTTCGCGACATTCCTCCCTCACTCCCTCCCCCCCCCCCAACAGCTCTCCCGACCCTGCCCCTAGTTCCTAGTTTGTCCCCCCTCCCTCCCCTATCTTCCAAAAGCTAATCGATGACCAACATTGAACTGATATGTTAGGGAAGGGATTGGAGGGGGCGGGGCTAGGCGGGGTTGAAAGAGACTCACAGAATTCAAGATGGCGCTCAGTTTATTGTTAAAAAAAAAAAAGATTTTAGTCCCGTGGTAAACTGTATCCAAAGGCGTGGGTTCTGGTAACACGGTGAGTAGTGGACAAACGGCGGGGATGGTGGTGGTGGTGGTGTGTGTGTGTGTGTGTGTGTGTGGGCGGGGGGGGGACATTCACGACAGTGGTCCTCATTTTTCTCTGACGCGCGACCCAGTAAGAAAATCTTTTCTTTTGTGGTTATCTGTTGTTGTTGATGTTTTGTTTTTGCGACCTCTTCCCCCCCCCACCCCTACCCCTTTACCCCCCCCCGGCCACCCCCCCCCCGGGTCAAGGACAAAGCAATATGACATAAATAATTATTACATCAAAAAGAAAAAAAAGCGCGACTTAAGAACCACTGAAAAGGATTTTCATTTAGGGGGGGGCGTGGCGGGGGGTATTCCATGTGTTACGTCAAAAGGTTTATTTACACGGCAGACGAGTTCAAACCACCGGCCGCGGGCCAAGTGCGCCGCCCCCCCCCCCTGTTGAATGAGTTTTGATCTGAGCAGAGCGTTTCTAATTTAAATTATTTCACACATGTACATCAATCATTCCATCTGTATGACGTCAAGGTCTTCAGTCAAAATTACTGCTTTGAGTCAAGCCTTTCAGTCAAATTACTGCTCTTGGACCGGCCCATCAGTCAAATTACTGCTCTTGGACCGGCCCATCAGTCAAATTACTGCACTTGGACCGGCCCATCAGTCAAATTACTGCACTTGGACCGGCCCATCAGTCAAGTTACTGCTCTTGGACCGGCCCATCAGTCAAATTACTGCTTTGGGCCAAGCCTTTCAGCCAAATTACTGCTCTTGGACCGGCCCATCAGTCAACATACTGCTCTTGGACCGGCCCATCAGTCAAATTACTGCCTTGGACCGGCCCATCAGTCAAATTACTGCTCTTGGACCGGCCCATCAGTCAAATTACTGCTCTTGGACCGGCCCATCAGTCAAATTACTGCACTTGGACGGGCCCATCAGTCAAATTACTGCTCTTGGACCGGCCCATCAGTCAACATACTGCTCATGGACCGGCCCATCAGTCAAATTACTACACTTGGACCGGCCCATCAGTCAAATTACTGCTCTTGGGCCGGCCCATCAGTCAAATTACTGCACTTGGACCGGCCCATCAGTCAAATTACTGCTCTTGGACCGGCCCATCAGTCAAATTACTGCACTTGGACCGGCCCATCAGTCAAATTACTGCTCTTGGACCGGCCCATCAGTCAAATTACTGCTCTTGGACCGGCCCATCAGTCAAATTACTTGTCTTGGACCGGCCCATCAGTCAAATTACTGCTCTTGGACCGGCCCATCAGTCAAATTACTGCTCTTGGACCGGCCCCTCAGTCAAATTACTTTTTCCATAGCAAAATGTTCCACTCTGCTTGATGTGCATTTTGCCAATTGCAAGAATCAGTTTGATAGTAGGACTGTGTGTACATAGATAAGATACCATCAGTTAACTGCATCGGCAGCATAATGAGCATACGCTGATATCCGCCTTGCAAATCTGTAATTTGATTTTGTACTTAAAACTAACTGTATTTTTTCACAAAATTTGATTGACATTTCATTGCTATGCTGATTTACCATAATACACGTTAATGAGGCCCGTAGCGTGCGTGGTCAAATAATGATGAAAACTGTCTGAAGTGCAATGTTTGGAAATTTTTAGGGCATTCTGTGTGCAAGCTACACTTAAAATAAATACATCATTCAACTCAGGATAAAACAATGAGTAAATACTGAAAAATTTAGCCTGATACCTCTTTTAGTTTTTGACATATTCACGTTCAAACATCGCGAAAATGTAAATGTCACGCGCACTCGCGACTACCCTTAAAAATTTTAAAAATCATATATCAGAAAGTTTTTGACCAAATGGCCTAAAATTTTCAGGAATCACTCAACTTTGAATGTACCACAAGCCCTGAAAATTTCAGGAAGATCTGAGGGGGTCGGGTGAACAATTGTCAAAAAACTGGTTGAGTTGACATGGAATGACCCTTAAGTACTCCTGAATGTATGAGTATGAGGTGTGTGGTGGAGGAGGGGGGGGAGGGGAGGCGATCCGGCCCTGTTAACGACAGCAGTCCCGATGGGAAAAAAATGATTTAAACAAAAACAGGGGCGTGTGTTCGCACGATAAGAGGGGCCCGGGTTGGTATAAAAATTGTACTAGATTTGGGCTCCAGCATGCCCCCCCTTCCACACACCCCTTGCCCCCCCCCGCCCCCCCCCCCTTAAACAGACGTAAAGTATATCCAGGACACAATCAGAAGAAAGGTTAACACGATTATAAACACACAAACAAATGAACATTTTATTCTGCTATGTAAACCATTAAAAGTAACTTAATAGTGGCTTGGACTTGATATATCTGAACAAAGAAGGTCTTTGATATATTAGAACAAAGAACGTCCTTGATATATTAGAAGAAAGAACGTCCTTGATATATTAGAACAAAGGACGTCTTTGATTAATATTTTGAACAAAGTACGTCATTGATTACATCTGAGCAAAGTACGTCTTTGATTATATCTGAAAAAAGTACGTCTTTGATTATTTTTGAACAAAGAAAGTCTTTGATTATATCTGAACAAAGAACGTCTTTGATTATATCTGAACAAAATACGTCTTTGATTATTTTTTGAGCAAAGAAAGTCTTTGATTATGCCTGAACAAAGAACGTCTTTGATTATATCTGAACAAAGAACGTCTTTGATTATATCTGAACAAAGAACGTTTTTTGATATATCTCTTCAGTTTGCTTTTTAATCTCCCATGCATTATCTCCCCTTTCTTGAACCCTCGACTAGATCTTTTTCCATTCCATTTACTACAAATAAAACAAAGCAAAACAAAACGAAAAAACTGCTCTATTCAACAAATGGACAGTTTTTGAAACAAACTGTGTTTCCTAATTGTTCTGTCCCCACCACCACCAACAGCCTTAGCCCCCCCCTTACAATATCCCCCCTCCCCCCCCCCGGAGGCGGTTTTTAATTATCTAGTTTTTTTTTTCCGGGTCACCAGAAATCCACTTTGTATCAGATGTGATGAAGTGTTTTGGGGGTGGGCGGTTGGGGGGGGGTGTCATTCAATAAAATCAACTTCATCGATGGTGGCTTTTTACAAACACACACACACACACAGACATACACACACACATTTATATATATATATATATATATATATATATATATATATAATCAGGCCCACCGACAGAAATTTCGGGCCCCTGGGCAGGGCTGTCACGCCTGCCCCCCCCCGTGCTGATAATAATATTTTCAAAATTTGTTTCGCCAGCTCAGTCCGGGCCCCTAAAACTCGCCGGGCCCCTGGGCATTTGCCCCCCCCCCCGCCCCCTCCTATCGACGGCACTGTGTATAATTGCTTTCATGCGCCGAAAGAAGAGAAAAATAGTTTGGTCGAAGGATTTCACTCTGCGCAAAGGAAAAAGGAAAGAAATAAAATGTATCGACTTGACAACAGACAGACAAACGAACAAATAAAATATATCTTTAAGTTATTGCTCGGCAGTATGGCGCTTATTTTTTTGGGCACAACAACAACAT
>JAGDYQ010000107.1:1301788-1440409 GCA_021962125.1 Bulinus truncatus | reverse complement strand
CTGATCCGTGTGATCGGTGTCACGTGTGTGTGGGTCAAATGTCAGTTCAGCCATGGGAGGTAGAGGGGGGGGGGAATTGGTGGGCTAATCTGCTGGACAGATAGTATGTATCTAGTATGTATATATACAGTCGATTCCGCTTAATTGAGACACATCGGGACCGAGGCTTTTTGTCCCAATTAAGCGGTTGTCCCAATTAAACATACAAATTTACTATTGGCTTCTTGGTTTGGTTTCTTTGAGATTTGTCCCAAATAAGCGGCTGTCCCAACTAAGCGGTGTCCCAATTAAGCGGAATCCACTGTATGTTTATATAGTGAAATATACATAAATATGTATTTAAAAAGTACGATGTCGTTCTTATGGCGGGGCAAATCACGCAGCCCCTCAACAAAGGGCCCCTTCCCAGCTGTAATCGCTAGCAAATTAGATAATTTCAGGGCCCCCGAAAGGAAGTCAGCCTGGGCCCCCTCTCCTTTTCACTAAACAGAATAACAGTCCCGGATAGAAGGCTTTTGAATGAATTAATTTTTTTTGGGTTCTTAGATTTTTCTTTGTAGTTGAGTCGCGAAACCTAAACTGTTGTCTAGATGGTTTTCGAAGCGGTCAAAGTTTGAGGACCACTGGACTAGACACACAAACACCTTTGTGATCCCACACAATTATTTCACGAATGATGTTTTTTTTTTTCTTTTTCTTTCAGTTTCAGGCGTGAAAAGGTTTTAACACATTCGCGTCTGACGTCTGGAACTTGGACAAGCCCAGAGTGCTGCTGATTCAGCCACTTCCCCGCCTGGACCACTTTGACCATGGGTCAGCCCGTTAATGAGAAGTGATCGGTCTTTCACACATTCAATCAGACGGATCGCATCATTTCACGTTTCTGCAGTGCTGCTTCATCGGGACGGAACTCACGTAAACTGGCTGCGCCTTTTTCTGTGACAGGAGTACCGGCTCATCATCCTTCCTTCCTCTAGCTAGCTCCCTTCCCTCTACACCCTCTCCCCCCCCCCCACGAACAGCGCTGTCCACGCTTCCTAACATGATCAGCGTGGACAGCATCAACAAGACAGTCGTGCCCGGAACTGTTTTCCCGCTCATTCTCAGGCAGCCTGTCGGGGTCAAGGCCGACGTCATTGTCAGCATGGATGTCGACGAGAAGATGACGAAACGCCACGCGGGGGAGTTTGGTAAAGAGCAGCAACTCTTGGCGATCATCGCACAGAAGGCGGCCTCGGCCGCCTCTTCAGCTTGCCAGAAAGCAGCACGAGATTCGAACCGCGACCGCTTCAAATGTCCTGACTCTGAGTCGTCTACCGTTGGGGGCAAAATAGTTCACCACCAACTGCCTCATCAGCAAAATGCTTTCATCAGAAACATGTTGGCATCGGGCGATTCTCAGACTATTCTACCTTCCGCCACCTACGGTAAACCATCGACGAATTCCAACAACGCCCCTGGCTTCAACAAACAGAACAATAACACATTTTCTACACCTTTGGTGCACCAGAGAGTCCAGTTCCCAGCGCAAAACAAAACGCAGACACTTGAGAGATCGCCCAAAATCTCTTCCCAAACAAAACAATATGGCTCCCTCTCAAATGACGCCGGGAACAGCCTCATACTGCCTCAACAGAGCACTCAGCATAATCTTTCCGCTTCCGGCAGCGGTGGCTTTGGCGCAAGGTCTGAAGAGAGAGTCCCGCACCCGCTTACAGCCTGTGCGCCCAGCTTCAAGCAAGTCAACGCCCCTGCGCATAGTGGAGGAGGAGGCCCCAGACCAGCACTGCCCGCGTCGTCTTTCACACCGTCGAAATGTTTCGGCGAGAATTCCCCCTACCGGGGCGGTATCGATACTGCCACCAAGAAGCAAAGTGCTGCTAACGATCTTAAAAGATATATACAAAGTAATCGCGCTAGCCCTTTCGGTACTTTCGAGATCGTCGAGAAAGTGCCTAGTAAGATCTTGTTATTGTCCTCGGGTTCATCCACACATTCGCCAGCCAATCAAACCACGTCTTTCATCCATTCCGTTAGCGACGGAGATCAGATGGACACATCGGAAAGTGTTGAATCGGGAGCCACTTTTCCCGTCCGGAAGAAGAGATCCGCTAATGCGGGGCCCCTGCTTGGAGTAGCCCCAACCACGCAAACTGTTGATCAGCCCAAACCCTTTGTTCCTGCGTTTTCTGGCGCCACATCTTCACCCGCCGTCTCACATGTCCCTGTCGCCCAGCGAGCCACCTGTTCATCCAGCGCTTCTAACAACGCACCCAGCGGTCCCCGCAAGTCACACCGGCCGCACGGCTTGGTCCATCTGACCGCCACTGACCCGCCTGCGCCGCAGACGACGGTGAATCTTCCGCGCTCCACTATGACGTCAAAGTGGGTGTGTCCAACTACAGCGTCGGCACGCGACGTAACGATGTCATCATCTCCGGTGACGTCATTGTGCACGTCAGAGGTGACGAAGCCTCCATCATGCGCGTCACTGCTGAATGAAGCCACTCGGGAGCCTTCGGATATGTCTTCTTCCACGCTCGGAGCCTCGGAGCCTTCTACCACCGCCTCCACTTCGGCAGAGGGCTCTTCAAGTCCCGCTACAGCAGGACATTTCGGAGTACATTCTGGCAGACAGCTTCGTGCTCAGAATAAAAGGTAAAGCTGACTTTACTTGAAAACATAAGCACTTCATTCAACAAAAATCACCTCTCAGTCAACTTCAGTCACATCCAGTCACCATCGTTTGTCAAATCTTGTACAACTTCACTCGAATTTCATACAACTTTAGGCATTGCGCACTCTAGTCATCCAACTTAGTCGTCCACCTACAGACACATCTCATCTAGTCTCAGTCACATTTCATCCCGCTTCAGTCACATCTCGTCCAACTTCGTTATCATTTCATCCAACTTAAATCATCCGATTTCAGTCCTATCTAATCCAACTTCAGTCGAATTTTCACCACACTTCAGTCATATTTCACCCAACTTCAGTTATACTTCATCCAATTTCAGTCATATTTCACCGTCAGTCATATTTCACTCATCCTCAGTCATATCTCGTTCAGCAACACACTGAGTTCATTCACCCTCCTCTGTAGAGAAATTACAGAAGATATCACGAGCGTTAAGATGAAATTTGTAATTACGAAAAAAGCCCCCCCGACAAAAATAACAACAAAATATCAATGTGCAACACTGTGGTCACGTGTTTATTTGTTTGTATCATATATAACATATAATATACAGGGACATCCACGAGTGACTGTTCTTGCCAAGTAACGACTCTTTGAGAAGACATTTAATAATAACAAAAATAGCAAGGGGGGGGAAGGGGGGGACGACACATCTGTCAAACTAGACATTCAAGTGACAAGACACAAAAACGGGCTAACAAATTTGTGTTTACCTGTTCATCCTCTCTCTCTCTCTCTCTCTCTCTCTCTCTCTCTCTCTGTCTCTCTCTCTCTCTCTCTCTCTCTCTCTCTCTGTCTCTCTCCCCTTCCCCCAGGACACTAACATATTGCCATACTTCAAACACTTAAAGAAAGATCTATCATAGGCGCCACGTAATTAGTTGATACGTGAGATTGGGGGGTGGGGGGGGAGTGAGAGGCTCGGCCCGTTCTTTCAATAAAAAAAAACCCGCGCGACCGACGCTGACTCACTTCTGTTGTTATGACTTTGAAACACATTCGAAACAGATCCATCATCATCTTCGTATCACGTCGTATGCCCCGGAGTCACCTGGCCGGTGACTTTTTTTTCACGGCGCTTCGTCTGTCGTCACTCGGGCCCTGTTGTTTGTTTTTTTTTGTCGTTGGAAAGCCAAGCAAGACAAACTGCCCTTAAAGTCCCCCCAGCAGAGCCGAACTTAGGGAATTGGGGGCCCGGGGGCGGGGCTTGGCTGCTTTGGGGGCCTCTGCCTTTCGACACCCTGACATGAGAAAATGTACTTAATGTATAATGTAAAATAAAAAAAAAAACTGCCTGTGTGTGTGTGTGTATGTGCGTGTATTGACACAGTCTGGTGAAGAACAACAATAACCACTTGACATCCCCCACCCCTTTCTCACCTTGACTTAGCCCCACCACCCTCCCACCTCCACCCCACCCAGTAGGGAGAATACTGATTCAAACAACCATATTTCTGTCCTGACAATTTTCCAGACACGCGAGTGGATCTGTTTATAAAAAATATATATATATATAATAGCGGTGTGGGTTCTGCGTTAAATCGAAAGTAAAGAATTAATAGTATTCCAGTTTAAAATACAATCATGAAAAAATCGGATCTGCCCCAAACCAAGAAATAACCTTAGCCTACTGATCAAGCCTAAGGGGATATAACTCTATGCAAATGTTTTGAAAGGGTACAGCTAGTAAATAAATGAACAACACATCTATCACGCAAACATCAATCTATTATTAAATATGCACAAGCATTTTTATACATGTTCTAAACTCCAACTTGCAAAATAAATTAAAAAAAAAATAATCCAAACAATATAAGACAGTTGCTGGCACGTCTGGGAAATGCGGTATGAAATCTCGTGAGAACAGTGGTTCTAAAATTCTGCAAGTGTTTCAGATCTTTTTCTATCGTTTAGCATCGGGAATACTGTACACGTGATATAAATTGAGCGCGCTTAAGCACGCGCGAAAATGCGAAAAAAAACCGGAAGTGTAAGCGTCCAGACAAACTATCTATGGTTTATACAGCAGCGCAACTAGCTTTAGCGGCTTACGGGATGGATTATCGAAAATGCCGCCCTTTTCTCGTACAGAAAAACACTTCAGTTGTAAAAATGCCGCCCTTTTCCCGTACAGAAAAACACTTAAGTTGTAAAAATGCCGCCCTTTTCTCGTACAGAAAAACACTTCAGTTGTAAAAATGCCGCCCTTTTCTCGTACAGAAAAACACTTCAGTTGTAAAAATGCCGCCCTTTTCTCGTACAGAAAAACACTTCAGTTGTAAAAATGCCGCCCTTTTCTCGTACAGAAAAACACTTCAGTTGTAAAAATGCCGCCCTTTTCTCGTACAGAAAAACACTTCAGTTGTAAAAATGCCGCCCTTTTCCCGTACAGAAAAACACTTAAGTACTAAAAATGCCGCCCTTTTCCCGTACAGAAAAACACTTAAGTACTAAAAATGCCGCCCTTTTCCCGTACAGAAAAATACTTAAGTACTAAAAATGCCGCCCTTTTACCGTACAGAAAAATACTTAAGTACTAAAAATGCCGCTCCTTAACGTGTAGAAAAAATACATAAGTTGAAAAATGCCGCCCATTGCGGGCGGTAAAGTGTCGCTCGGGGATGAAGCCTCGACCCCCCTCCCCCCCTTCATAGTTACGCCTCTGGGTTTTCAAACGGGGTTTAATTAAAATTCATTTAGACCCTCCCTTTGTTTATTTGCCTTAGTAAGTAAGTTCATTTAATTAAAAATTGCGAAACGAGACGATGCCCTCTCTCTGATTCACGTGATCCGTATTGACTGGCTGAGTTAATGTGAGCACCGCCGTGATACGACGGCCACCCAGCATAAAGGAAACCGCGACATTAATAATATTAGTATTATTGTTGTTGTTGTTGTTGTTTGGTGTTTTCCTGTGGGCCACCCCGCTGCTGACATTTAGATATTTTAAAATTCTCAATACATTAAAGGGCTGGGGGGGGGTCTCTTTGTGCCGATTGAGCTCACAGGAGGTGTATGGGAGGAAATGGGTGGTGCAAATTACGGAGCCATTAGGCGCCCTCACATACAGCGGCACCCCTTTACCCCACCCTAGATACGCCACTGCCCTGAAGCGATTTTTTTTTTTTTGAAAAAGTATTTTTTCCTAGCCCACCCTGCCGTGACATATACATATATTTGATTTTTCAATGCATCAAAGTATTTGTTTATTTTGTAAGACATAGGTTAACGTGGTGTTTGCGCGCGCGCGCGTGTGTGTGTGTGTGTGTGTGGGTGGGTGGTGGGGGGGTAGGGGAGGGTGGGGCAGCTATGTCTTTGAAGGCTGGTCTGTCCTAGAAACAGATACTCTCCATATAAAACCAACAAACAAGCTATCAACGCGGTAGGTCATTTGTATTCAACATTTACCGCCCTCCCCCCCCCCACCCCCCATCAACATCCTGTTAGTTACGAAATGCCCTTTCCTTTCCTTTCCCCACTAATGGACTGGCTCGTTTTTCGACACCCTAAACATTTGAGGCCCCCACCTTCGCCCCCGCCACACAGTGGTTGTTTGTATTTTTTTAGTTTTTGTTTCTGTTTTCCCGAAGAAGCCCCTCTGGCAATTCTTTAATTCACCGGTGTTTGCTTTTCTTTACTCCCCCCCCCCCCCTTTTTTGTATTTTTCATCTCCTCTAAATATTACTCTCTCAGTTGTATGTATGATTGATGTGACGGGATAAATCTTCAGGGTTAATATCTGGAGTCTACACCGGAAATCGCGGCTTGAATACGATGAAGCCAAAAAAAAAATGAATGTTTCAATCTTCCAACGTAGTTTACTGTTTTTTTTTTTTTCAAATATGTTATTTTTTTGCATTCCGGTGAACACACAAAATTGAAACCTCCAAACGTTAAAATTGTTCATGGGCAGAGATGCAGAGTTAACAAAAAAATGTTTCATATATCAAATAAGCCTGTCTGTAATTGTAAGCAAAACCAGATTTACAGATAGGCCGACTGGGCCGTGACCCCCGCGAAATAGGGGGGCCCCAATACATATATGTATGTAACTCGTGAAAAGTATCGCGGGTTTTTTTTTTTGGCAACGTAGTGCTCACACCAGCAGATCAAGGAGAGCGCACACATCCACACATGTTCGAGCTGGGATGTGCAATTCTCGTTGCGGTTTGATCAAAAGCTTTATTAAGCAGAGGGTGTGCGGGGTGGGGGAAGGGGGGAAACATGGAAGCTTTGATGACTTTTTTTCTTCAAAGAGACAAGTCGTTCCCCCCCCCCCAACTCACCCATCCCTCCCCCTCTCCAACTCATAGGAGTGCAAAGCGTGGGAAAGGCAATAAGTTGTTACCCTAAAGGCTGATTGCCCCTGGTAGACCTGCATGCAATGCTCAAACTCTCTTTTAATTCTCTTCTCGTCTAACATAAACTCCACGACACATATACGCACGCGCGCACACACACACACCTACACACACACACATTTAGTAGTTTAAATACCGAGGTTGGGGGGGGGCGGGGCCAGAGTGGCCAGTCCGCACCGGGCGGCAGTTTTTCCACTCCCACCAAAAATGGGCGGCAATTTTTGGAGTCCGCCCCGATGGGCTACTGCCCCAAGTGTGTGTGTGTGTGTGTGTGTTGCCAACGATGTTGTGGTTTGTTTGTTTGTTTTTTTTTTCAAATGCGTTGATTCGTTTCATTTTTACTTTGATTCACTCCTTTGAATCAGTGCGTCACGTCATGCCAGTGTGCGAGCAATGAATTCAATACCAAGAGTGACCAGGCCCGTAGCGTGCGGTGGGGGGGCAAGGGGGCCGGTCCCCCCACCCCTGCGTTTTGTCTGGCGCCCCCCTGCTTATTTGTTCTACTTAGTAAAATTTATTTCCTGCCCCCCTGCTATTGCCTGGCCCCTGCTGTAGAATTTTCACGCTAAGGGGCTGAGAGTGACTGCAATTTGCACAGCCTTCTACCACCCGAGAGTGTGCTTGTGTGTATGACTGTGTGACTGTGTGTGTGTTTGTGTGTGTGTGTGTGGTGGTGGTAGTTTAATCGTCATAATTACAAACAGTGTAGACTTCTGTCCGTTTGCCGTCATTCAGTCAACGCCGGCCGGTGTAATCGATTCTCTTCTGCGCGAGATCGAATACGTCACCACACGTAAAAGCCTACTTAATAAATAGCACGGGCGTAGCCGAGATGGACATTCGATACCGAGACGAGAAATGTCGTGTGGGAGGGGGTTTTGGTGGTGTATGGGGGGTGGGGAGTTCATCCGTTTGATCAATGAGCCTGAATGAGCCCCCCCCCCCCCGGTGGGCTTTATGCCTGTCCCGTGGTTCAGGAAGGGGAAGGGGAGAAAAGGAGTGTATTGTGTTGGAAGTATAACACGCGAGTACGATACTTAACTCATTAGAAACCCAAGCCGCAGGATTTTGCGTGTTGAGTTGAGTTTGTTAAGGGTTCTCTGTATGGTATTCTTTTTAATCACCAACCTTTATCTAACGTTGCTGTATTGTTCAAAGCACCAACCTATATCTAGCGTTACTGTATTGTTCAAAGCACCAACCTTTATCTAACGTTACTGTATTGTTCAAAGCACCAACCTATATCTAACGTTACTGTATTGTTGAAAGAAGCACCAACCTATATCTAACGTTGCTGTATTGTTCAAAGCACCAACCTATATCTAGCGTTACTGTATTGTTCAAAGCACCAACCTATATCTAACGTTACTGTATTGTTGAAAGCACCAACCTATATCTAACGTTGCTGTATTGTTTAAAGCACCAACCTATATCTAACGTTGCTGTATTGTTTAAAGCACCAACCTATATCTAGCGTTACTGTATTGTTCAAAGCACCAACCTTTATCTAGCGTTACTGTATTCAAAGCACCAACCTATATCTAGCGTTACTGTATTGTTCAAAGCACCAACCTTTATCTAGCGTTACTGTATTCAAAGCACCAACCTATATCTAACGTTACTGTATTGCCCAAAGCACAACTCGACGAGCGAGCGCACACTCATTTTAACAGAGCGCACTCATGTTTTCGTGTATGAGCCAATATACCGTTATGTTGTGCACCAAAAATTTCAAAAGTCTTCCAGTACTGTTGCACAATCGGTATTCTTAGCCGCAAGAGGATTTTTTCAGAAGTATGGGACCACGCCCCCCCATGACGTCATTACAGTTGGATCAAGCTTAAAGGCCTGTCATACATTCTCGTAGCTAAACCGATTAACCGGATTTTAAGGGAGGGGGGAGGGGGGTGTCAGGTTCAATGGGGTCAGGTCACAGACGCGATTGAACCCTCAAACCCTTTAGTTTTTGTACCGCATGCTGTCAGTTTTCACCTTTTTGGCGTCGTGTGCGTTGGCGCGCTCTCTCTCCCCCCCCCCTTCCCCCTCGGTAGCTTGACAGAAATTCCCACACTTAATATTTCCTTCGCACACACCCACCTTACTCAACCACACCCCCACCCGCCACTTTCTCAGCGCACATCAGAGCTGCCAGGATCCTGCAGTCACAGGTGTGACACCGCATACCCGTGAATGACTTTCTCAGGTACTGACTTACACCCATAGTTACGTGCCGCCGCCTGCAACAAAAAAAACATTCCACTCCCCCTAAACGCCTCCACCCTGCTTCTCTCTCTCCCCCACCCCCAACCACCAACGATCTGTAAGCCCCAGGGGTGACGGTGACCTTACACGTTCTAAGTACCCCCACCCCCTCCTCTTTCCTAACCTCTAACCTTTCTTAATATTTTCAATATCTCTCACCCCTCCCCCCCCCCCCACATTTTTATTGCCGGTTGATACAGTACACATCTCAATGAATCGATCACTGACCGCAATAAACCGATCACTGACCGCAATGAACCGATCACTGACAGCAACTGAATCGATCACCGACCGCAATAAACCGATCACTGACCACGATAAACCGACCACTGACCGCGATAAACCAATCACTGACCGCAATAAACCGATCATTGACCGCAACAAACCGATCACATTCACTGAGCTTCCATTGTTTGTTTTTTCTCGATCTAAGATGCAGGTTAAGGTCTGGACAGATGAAGTGTAGAATTCGTTCTGATTTTGTAATATCGGCGCATAAAGGGGTTGAGTGGTTTTTTGTTAACATTGCCGAGTTGTTTGGTTTTTGAAAACATTGTTTGGTTTTTGTTCACACCGTTTTTGTTAATTTTACCTGTATTGTTAACATTTAGGTTATTCTTAGCACTACCATTACCGTTAACATTTCAAGTACTGTTAACTTCGTGTCAATTGTTGGCGTTATCATTATTGCTAACATTAACATTATCTTTGACACCACCAATGCTGTTAACGTTGCCAATATTGTTAACTTTACCACAACTGTTAGCATTTTAAAGTATTTTAAACACATAAAACTCATCAGAACTGATTTTTTTTTGGCGTAAGCTGTTAACGGGAAATCATCGCGAATTCGTTAAAATGAGATTTCCTATCATCATGAGTTTTCACTATTGGACATTTTGTTGTTCTAATGATTTGATTGGTCCAATTTCTGTCATTTCCCTTCTTTCAGATCTTCAAGTGGTTAATATTTAGGCTAATATCTGTTATTTGCATTATTTGGCAGGTGAATGACGGGGGGGGGGGGGGGGGAATGACCGGTACCGGAATTTGGCATCTCCTCGTATCAACTTCCAACTCCTACCCCCTACCTCCCGACTCCCCCTATCCCCTTTACATCATATCGTGGAACAACGCAAGAGGAAAAAAATATTTTAAAAAATGTCAAGTGATCCAAGTGCATCGACTTATATATAACACGTTCACCGTGGAACACTTTGGCGCTACTTGAGCCCACCAGATCATGGAGAAGGCCGGTGGGGGGGGGGGGGAGAGAGAACCGAGTGACGTACAAGACCCGATGCCAACACCTGCAGTTTTAATTACCTGCCTCTTTTCCTTTTATTTTTTCTTTTAAGCCCCCCCCCCTCCCCACCCCGGGGCGGGCGGGGGGGGGGAGGATTATACAAATCCCGAAAGATGTTTCTGCTCACTAAACGTAACGCAGGGGGGCGAGAAGAGAGGGGGGGGGGTAGCTGGCACGTATGCAGGCCGCGCCCCCTCCCCATACCCCACTCCTTCCCTCTCCCACTCAAAAATCATTTCCCGTCCGATAAATGGGAACAAATAAAAAAAAAAAAAAACCTAATCAATAAATCACCTAATCGATATAACGACGTCATTACAATGACGGTATCAATCAATAAACCAAGAAAAGAAAACGAAATATATTTCAAAGTCTCAAAAATCGAAAGAATGTAAAATTTAGAGGTAAACAAAAACTTTATCTCAAACACTATTCATGTGTGACGCCCATGTAAGGATGAGATGTAATCTCTTACATCCTATAATCAAATAACGGTGGCGGGTTTTTTTGTATTTTTTGCCCTTCTTTCATCCCCACCATAGTTGATAAGTGCTATGAACACGGAGGCAACACTGGAGATATTTAGTGGATACTTTAACCATGGCCTGAAATATCTATTCGTCCTCACCGAAGATCGAACCAGGGACCCACAGGTCGACAGTCAAGCACTTTCCACAAACCACCAGTTGCGCATACATAAATCCACCCTCCCGCCCCCGCTCCCCCACTCCCAATCCCCACAGGTCCCTTTAAAAAAAAAAAGAAAGAAAGAAGAAAATATATTGTTAACGGATCTGTGATAGATCATGTTCGTAACTTATAATGGCATCAATGTGATGTCATATGTGTGACACTTTGATAACGCCAATTGCATTTTGTAACTGTATTTTGACATTCGACACCATGACATGAGATAATGTACTTAATATTTAATCTAAAAAAAATTGGGGCCCCTCTTAAGCTGGGGCCCGGGGTGGGGACTTTCGAATATGGACCCCTCCCTCCACTCCCACCCAAGGTACGCCTCTGTCTCACATCTGTCTCACATCTCTCTCACATCTTTCTCTCTCTCTCTCTCTCTCTCTCTCACACACACACACACACATATATACAAACACGCTCTACTCCTGCGGCTCTCAAACCTATTCCGAGACTGTACCCCAAATTGTGCGAAAGTATGTCCACCGTTTTACCCCCCTCACATGCCAGTCCTTCAAATTCTTGCCTTAATTTTAAACGAAATCAGCTGGGGGGGTGGGGAGTTCATCCGTTTGATCAATGAGCATCAGCTTTGCCCCGTACCCCCGGTGGGGGGGGGGGTACACCTACCGCCGGTTGTGAACCGTGGCTGTACGCACACTGAGCTATAAATCTCAAAACATGCAAAACACTAATAATAAATTCAAACAAACACAAAAAAAAAAACTGTTTAAAAAATAAAAGTAATGTTTGCTCAAATGTTACTTACTCATCCCCCAACAGACCCCCCCCCCACCCCCACCCAACCCAACCCCTCACAGCTGCCGTAACATCAAAGCAGTACAATCTGCACGTAACATGACTGTAACATTTATTTTTTTTTTTGTTTTTGTTTGAACTATTTCGCTAGTCTACCAAATTTATTTATTACCCGGGCAATTCGTCATCGAGGGACTTTTAAAAATTTTCATCTGTTGGTTTTTTTTGCGTGTTTGTTTGTGTTTGTTTGTGTTTGTTGAGATTTATAACGGTCGTTTCCAAGTATGTCTTAATCTTTACAGAAGTGTGAGTGTTGGCTTAGTACTTTAATCTTAACCTTTGCTGGATTATCCGTGTTTTTTTGTATGACAGCGTATAGCGGAATATAGAAGTATACAGTAGTTTATAGGAGTAAAAGATTACATATCAGTGTATAACAGTCTTTAGCAGTATAAAACAGTATACCGCAGCGCATAACAGTCTTTAGCAGTATAAAACAGTATACCGCAGTGCATAACAGTCTTTAGCAGTATAAAACAGTAAACAGCAGTGCATAACAGTCTTTAGCAGTATAAAACAGTATATCGCAATGCTGAGCAGTATGTAGCATCGTATTTCAACAAGGACACCCCCCCCCCCTAGACCCGAGGCACACTGAACACGGCCGGCGTAATAGGATTAATACATCAACAGAAGTACCCTCCCCTGACTTAATATTAATATTAAATAAAATAGCAATCAAAATTGAAATAAAAATCCTTCAAATTTTGTTGCGTCGAAATTCTAGAATTTTATTTTGATTCAATGTATAGTAACATTCTTGCCTGAGATATTACCAACGTCCTTTATGTTTAAATCCCAAATTACATTATTTAAAAAAAAAACAATATTGTTTAGTAGTATTTATGCAAATTGACACCATTTTTAGATACAAAAAACTTGTAGTTATATTAGAACTAATTGCATACATGTCTGATAGCAAAACAGTCATGCTTTTAATTGCTGAATGTGTTTCGGAGAGTACTCCTGCCTGGTCTGAGAGACATACCATGATCCACGGGGGATGGATCATAGGGTTTCTCTAGTCAGGAAAAAAACCCATTACTTGCGAGGGTGGTGGTACTGTGGTCAATGAGGACTATCCGAGACCGTAGTATTCACAGCTGGCGGTGGTGACGGATGTGGTCGGCACACAACACCCTTCTTCTCCGTCCCACTCAAGCACACCTGCGCAGCCTGCCCTTTCGGGCTGAGGGTAAGGCACACTACACCCTCCCCTCTGTCCGAGTGGCAGGAAAAACCCCGTTTCTTGCCATTCTGGCCGATCGGCAGTACACACACCCTGCTGGTCTGGCAAGTTTGGGCAAGGATTAAAACCCATTTTTCTGCCGTCCCTGCAGATGATAGCGGGTACACTCACCCCGCCGCTCTGTAGGCATGGCAGACGTGTATCAGCGCCGCCAACAGTGCTGGTGTGGTAGGCACACTACGCCCTACCATGCTGGCGATGGCGGCGTTAAAAAAAAAATTGCTGAATTTTGCAGATATGCACTGCAATATTGCTATGAATGGGATTTAATAGCACGTAATATATATACAAGTTAAATATACATATTGCTGTTAAATTCAATTAGTATATATAGGCATGACAACAAATTTAATTGCAGCTTGCACTATTCATCTGAAAAAGGTCTTAATTTCTAATTAAAAAAAAACAACAATAAAAATAGTTCAGGATGATTCGTAGATTTCACTGTATCGGATGTTTCACTATCATTGTACATTGTGTCTCTCCCATCCGAGCTGTGCCTACTTTTAATACTGACTTTCATCCGCCAACAATAACAACAACAACAACAATAATTTGACAAACAACAGGTCAAATTACGGAACGTGGCATAACAGAGACGAGCGTAACCTCCCCTTGGGGAAGGGAAGCTACCATCTCTTGATCTGCGTCCTAGTAGTTTCCCCCTTAGTTCGCTGATGTGGCGATAACAATTCCCCGCGCTTTAATGTTATATGCCTCCCTTATGTCGTCTCGCCGAAATGGATCAACAGGTATCAGGCATAATCCGATAACAGTCCACCCCTTCCCCCCCCCGAAGGGGAGTGGAAGAAAAATGACCCTTGTTAGCAAGAGAGTCGCAGGAGGGTGGGGGGTGTGGAGAGGGGGGGTCTCTTAATTTTTTTTTATACCATCGGGACAGAAAATCTTTGGACACCTGTCGCTCTGATAAACCTATGGAAAGGGGTGGGGTGGGGAGATTAAGATAAGCGGTCGGAGAAAGTCAAACTCTCGCCACGCCCCGAAAACCGTTCATTGTGATGACGTAATAAGGTGTTTTATTTTAGTTAGGGAGGGGTAGTGGGGGGGGGGATAAGCAAGTACCCCCGTGGGGGGGGGGGGAGCCGAGGTTGGGACTTTAAAATTTGGACTTCACTTCCCCTACCCTAGGTACGCCTCTGGCTCGAATGAGATATTATAGCCAAAAGTATTTTGATGGAGAAGGACGCTGCGTGTATGATATAAGGGAGGCACTGCTAGTACGAAGCACTAGGACACTGCTAGTACGATGCACTTAGACACTGCTACCACGACACATAAAGACAATGTTACTATGACACAATAAGACACTGCTACCACGACACACTAGAACACTGCTACCAAGACACACTAGGACACTGCTACCACGACACACTAGGACACTGCTACCACGACACACTAGGACACTGCTACCACGGCACACTAGGACACTGCTACCACGACACACTAGGACACTGCTATCACGACAGTTTAAGACACTGCTACCAAGACACTGCTACCCCTGCACACTAAGATCCTGTATCAAACATTGGAACAGAACAGTAACATTATACTTCGGTATCGCCTTCCCAGACTGACTAATAGATAGTACAATAATACTGACCAATAATACTGACCAATAATACGTATTAATAATACTGACCAAAAACGCTGTCTAACAATACTGACCAAAAATACTGACCAATAATACGTATCATTAATACTGACCAAAAACACTGACTAACAATACTGACCAAAAAGTTATTGACCAATAATACCGACCAAAACTATTTGAACACACATACATATGAACCATTTTATTATTTTTTTTTTGGAGGAAAAAGAAATGAATTTAAAAAAAAAAAACCCAAGATCACAGGCATAAAAAAAACACAACCTGGAAAAATGTGTTGCCGACATGAAAGAGATTTAAGGGCGTCCTGATTTATTTGATGTGTGAAATCTCTAAACCAAAGTCGTTAATTTTTGTATATATATATATATATGTATATATATATATATATTGAATAGATAAATATCGCCTATTTAAAGTTCAAATATTTTTTTTTTATCCAAATTTCTGACGGCCATTAAAATATAAAAACAAAGATGTAAAATTTTAAAAAAAAGAAAAAAAAAATGTACATGTGGTATAATGTGTTTTTTTTAAATTTTTTGTTTGATTCGAATTTCAACTTGAAGGTCAAGGTTAAATCTCCAGCTGTTTGTCTAAAAAAAAATAGTCCGCACCGCTTTTCCCTCCCTCCCTCCCTCCTCCCTCCCCCAACCTCTCTTAAACAACATTCCCCATTGCTGAGTTGAAGTATACAACAGTGATGTTTGAAATGGTTGGGGGGGGGGAGCGGGGAGATGAGCAGGGGGGCTGTATACAGGGCTGTCTCCCTCCCCCCTCTCTCCTCGAACATGTCGATTTATGGGCAACCCCCCCCCCACCCTTTCTTATGATTACTGTACCCTCTGAGGGAGACGGCACCCCCCCCCCCCCACAGTGATATGTGTTAAGATGGCACCCTTTCACTCCCACGGTGACGGCCCTGCTAAATTTTGTTTGGTTTACTGGTTCAAAGTCCATCCCTTTAATTATATGTCAGAGATCTTCATATTAGTTTGTGTGTGCGTGTGTGTGTGCGTGTGTGTGTGCGTGTGTGTGTGCGTGTGTGTGTGCGTGTGTGTTATTTATAGAACTAAATAAAAAATGTGTGCATTATGTAACAAACATCATCTACCTAGCGACACTCCCCCCACCCCCACCCCCCACCCCACGGGAGACCCTCAGCTAGCTGTCTTAGAACCTTATTCGTAAAAGCTAGCGGCAAGTTTTTCCAGAAACTTTTTCCACTGGACGTAAACAATTTGATGTTAATGTCAGACAGTCGCAGGAGTACTTTTGTTTGGTCTGCAGGAGTACTTTTGTTTGGTCTGCAGGAGTACTTTTGTTTGGTCTGCAGGAGTACTTTTGTTTGGTCTGCAGGAGTACTTTTGTTTGGTCTGCAGGAGTACTTTTGTTTGGTCTGCAGGAGTACTTTTGTTTGGTCTGCAGGAGTACTTTTGTTTGGTCTGCAGGAGTACTTTTGTTTGGTCTGCAGGAGTACTTTTGTTTGGTCTGCAGGAGTACTTATATATATACTTATATATGTATGTAAGTTTGTAAGTCTTAGAATTAACCGGAAGTCACAGTTTGAACCCACCATTGAGCCCCGCCCACTTCAAACATAAACTTACTCTCTCTCTCTCTCTCTCTCTCTCTCTCTCTCTCACACACACTCACACACACGTACACAGACATTTGTGTGAAGTGGCTACCATGTTTATCCCTGTGTCGCGCCCTGACTATCATGCACGCCACGGGGGCGCTCCAGGTGCGCACAGAAGCTAGCAGGTATTAATCATTCAAAACAAGACTTCCGAGTTCCTTATTTTAGTTTTCTCCTGTTCTCCCTAAAAAAAATGTCCCCCCCCCCCCCCCCCAATTTAGAACAAGCAACGAGTGACGCACTAATAAAACTAACGCGTTGTTACGTTCGTATCTGAAATCCCCGTAAGGATGGGATGAAATAAACCAAAATTGGGTCAGGGTTTTAGGGTGCCCTTCTTTCAACCCCCCCCCCCCATAGACGATAATGCAAGAGCCATGGAGGTACCACGGGAGATATAGCGGGGGGGGGGGGGGACTTCAGCCATGACCTGAAAATATCCATCGGTCCTAACCAATGTTCCCTCTTAGGTGTGGTATGAAGTGAGCAAGGGAAATTTTGTCTCTGAGCGAAATTTTTGTTTGAGGCCAAAATTTGTGAGCGATTTAAGCGTTGTCGTCCGTCGGAGTGAGCGATCGTACGTGTAATATGAGCGACGCTCTGAATACGTGTGAGCGATCGCTCACGCGCTCAGCTTAGAGGGAACATCGGTCCTAACTTCCTCACCGGAGATCGAACCAGGGACCCTCAGGTCAGACAATGGAGCGCTGTACCCCTCGACCATCCGTCCCCCCACACACACACATTACATTCGTGACCAACTAAAAGAGTACTAGGGCCGTTTTTTATTGGTTGGCAAATTGAGCGGCTCCCCTGGGGGTAAAACAGAAACGCCCATGCAAAGAGGGGGAAGTAGAGCCAGTCTGTCGTGTCTCTGAGTGTAACTTTGTTGGCTACACGGACGCAAGTTAACGCTGGTAACGCCACTGTTAGGGGACCCCCCCCCAATCCCCCCTCCTCCCATTACATCGTCGGCTTTGCTTAGGGCGCTACAAGGAAGGGCGCTACAAAATAATTATCCACTTAGGGCTCTGTGTATGATCTTAAGATCAAGAGATATAGTTTGAATGATTTTTACAAGGCGCACACCTGCGTAACTTTGTGTATGAAGAGTTTCATGAGAGTGAGAGAGAGAGAGAGAGAGAGAGAGAGAGAGAGAGAGATACATGAACGAAGAAAAGGATGTTTACCGTATTTTCTGTGTTATTTTTAGCTTAATTACCAAAGGACCTACCTATCTTCCTCACCCCTCTTTGCCCCTAACCCCCCATCCCCCCACCCCCGATCTTTTTCTTGAAAGCAATGCGTTTTTAAGGAGAATTTCTTACCTGTGGGCCACATGTTGCGAGGTAAAATTATGTTCCCACGCACCCAGAAGTCTCAGGGTTTTGGGTCTATCTATCTATCTATCTATCTATCTATCTATCTATCTATCTATCTATCTATCTATCTATCTATCTATCTATCTATCTATCTATCTATCTATCTATCTATCTATCTATCTATCTATCTATCTAATATATCTATCTATCTAATATATCTATCTATCTAATATATCTATCTATCTAATATATCTATCTATCTAATCTATCTATCTATCATTTATCTATCTATCTATCTATCTTTCTATCATTTATCTATATATCTATCTAATATATCGATCTGTTTGTCTGTCTGCTGGCTAGCTAGATTGTGTGAGACATGATTCTGGACCCTGCGACACATATAAGTTATGACACACAGACAGACACACACACACACACACACACACACACACACACACACACACACACACACATATATACACAATCTCACTGCAATCAATTACTAACACACATTTTCTTCATTGAATCTTTCCTAAACATGAATCGTATGATTCACGTTCGTGTTAGTGAATCCTGTGTGATCGAATCATTTTTTTTTTAAAATAGAATTATACAAGGTTTCAAAGCAAAATCAAATCCAGGTTTGATTGAACTTGTTGTGGGTGAATCGTTCACCCGAAATGAATACGATTTCGCAACGAAACCTGATTTAAATATTCGGATCAAAGCTGTTGAGGTATTTAATTCAATAGCAACTGATCAACTGTTCGCCAAATCATTTCTCCCATCTGAATGAATAGGTCTTTCGGGGTTCATGCGAGTAGACAGAATGAAAAGTAAATTTCGGATTAGAGTGGGGTAGATGAAAGGGGGGGGGGCTTTGCAGCGTATCATACCCATAGGTGGGGCTGTTCTTGTGAGGGGCTCCCCCCTGTTGGCTAAAGGGCCCCATTAAAATCCTTGGAGCTACCAACCTAACTCCATTCCCCTACCCTCAAAGACTTAACAACGGTCCTGCACTTGCACCTCTCTCTCTCCTCAATGAAACGTGCGCGAACAGCCCATCGGTCAAGTGTCCAAGCTGGCCCCTGTAGAGCGGTCAACAGAGATCACTCGCCAATTCCTCATAATAGATGGACTTACGTGTGCACATAGATGCAACACGAGACAGTCAGATGCAACACGAGACAGTCAGATGCAACACGAGACAGTCAGATGCAACACGAGACAGTCAGATGCAACCCGAGACAGTCAGATGCAACACGAGACAGTCAGATGAAACACAGGATACTTTCTTGACACACGAGACAGTCAGATGCAACACAGGATACTTTCTTGACACACGAGACAGTCAGATGCAACACAGGATACTTTCTTGACACACACGATACTCAGATGCAACACAATAAACCTGCGTGACACACAAGACACGTAGATGCAACACAAGATACTTTCTTGACACACAAGACACTCAGATGCAACACACGATACCTGCATGACACACGAGACACTCAGATGCATCACAAGATACCTGCGTAAAAACACGAGATACTCAGATGCAGCACAATAAACTTGCGTGACACACAAGACACTGAGATGCAACACAAGATACTTTCTTGACACACAAGATACTCAGATGCAACACACGATACCTGCATGACACACGAGACACTCAGATGCATCACAAGATACCTGCGTGACACACGAGACACGTAGATGCAACACACGATACCTGCACGACACACGAGACACGTAGATACAACATACGATACCTGCATGACACACGAGACACTCAGATGTAACAAAATATACTTTCTTGACACACAAGACACTCAGATGCAACACAAGATACTTTCTTGACACACAAGACACTCAGATGCAACACAGGATACTTTCTTGGCACACAAGATACTCAGATGCAACACAAGATACTTTCTTGACACACAAGCTACTCAGATGCAACACAATAAACCTGCGTGACACTGATGCAACACAACACTTGTCGAGCACAAAGGTCCTCTTGTATGGAATACGGGGTCGGAAACGGTTGGGCGGGGGTAGGGGTGGGTGGGGGGAGAGCGCGCAGGTGTCAAACACAGAAACAGCTTTAAAACACTTGTTTGTGGGAGAGCCGGGGGGGGGGGGGAGGGAAAGAGAGATTTAAGGTAATTCAAGTCACCGGGCGGATTGCTCAGAGACGACGTTGGAAAGTAATCCAGGACATTCGTAGATAATGCCTGGCAAGCGAATGTGATAAATCAGATTAGGACGTAGCCTGCGACGACACCATCAGATAATGCACGAGAAATGAGGCCTGTTAATGACTTGAGCAGGTAAGGTAATACATGACCGAGGGGAGGAGGCAATCTGATCCCCAGAGAGGGAAGGGACTGCCGTAGCTTCTTACCATACTCTGTTGGCAAAAAGACTTTTGGTAAATGAAGAGTTGTGAGGGGGGGGGGGAGGGGGAGAGGTACCACGGCTGATTTGATTGAAGGTCTTGTATTTATTGGTTGTGGAGGTGGGGGGAGGAGTGGAGGAGTCTGATATGGCTTACCAAAAAAACTGTGCAGTTGAAGGATCCGGGAGGAGGGGGGGCACCACAGAATATGAGAGAAGGTCCACAGAGGCGTACCTAGGGTAAGGGGAGAGGGTTCCAAATTCGAAAGTCCCCTGGGCCCCAGCTTGAGGGGGGGGCCAAATTTTTTTTATTACATTAAATATTAAGTACATTATCTTATGTCATGATGTCAAAATGTAGGGCCCCCCCAAAGAGGCCACGTCCCCGGGGCCCCTAAATCTCTAGGTTCGGCACAGAAGGTCCTATAATATTTGTCGTTAGGGGTGGGGGCGCTGATATAGCGACAGCATTGACACTTTTGAGTGACAGCCACATAGTTTCAAGGGTCAGGAAGGGCACGGCACACCATGTATATATACAATGGAAATGGCGACCAGCTTTGTTAAGAACTCTCTGCCATATTTGCTTTCAAAATCACATAATATATATATATATATATATTTTCTGTTGGTTATCAGAAGTACTTTCCCCCCAAGTCCCCTAAATCTACCCCCCCTCCCGACAACACACACCTTACCTCCCCCCCCCCCAATCTGTCAGTCAGTGCAATCAGTTCAATCGAGTGTCAACCAACTACTGCTCACCCCTGCTGTTGACCTATATTTAAAAAAAAAATTCTTTCTTCGTCTGCACTCTTATACCAGTTTTAGTGGGAAACAAGGAATTCACTTTGGCAATTTTTTTATTTTTCTACTTTAGGAAAACTTCGGCAGACGTTATCTTTAGACTTTGCAATTTGAGTTTGTCCCCGTGCATGACGTTATCTTTAGACTTTGCAATTTGAGTTTGTCCGCGTGCATGACGTTATCTTTAGACTTTGCAATTTGAGTTTGTCCGCGTACATGGCGTTATCTTTAGACTTTGCAATTTGGTCTTTTTATGTATTAAATTGCAACTTTATAATGTTAGAATTAGTTTTCTTTCTTTATTGATATACTCTCTCTTTTTCTCTCTACCTCCCTCCCCATACACTCTTTCTCTCCATTTCTCCTTCCCTCCCTCCTTTCCCCCTCTCCCCCCTTCCCTCCTTTCTCACTCACTCTTTGAACTTGTCTCAGAGTTTATCTGCGGGCTGAGACTTAGAGCACCTGAAATCAAACTCGCCGTGTGCCTCGGCATAAATGAACTAACTGCCTTACAGAGCAATTGTGAGCTAGCTACCCAACTGGACCACCCTGTGATACATTAGACATTAGCCATTTCAGCCAGTCAGGCTGCTTTATCCGGCCATACACTGTGTTTGATCCGGCCGTCACTCTGCTCGTTCGCACCAAAGTTGCGTTTACATTTGATTTTAATCTGAATGTCTACCTGTATATCTCTATCTGTCTGTTTACCTGTCTGTCTACCTATATGTGTACCTGTATGTCTTACTGTCTGTGCTATTGCCGTACTGTCTGTTAGCATTCACTGCCATTTGTATTAAATCTAAACAACACATACGTTCTAAAACTTAAACAGATAATTAATTTAATCCAACTTTTGAATGCAGATAAGTGACACTGTCTTCTCCAACAAACACACACAAACGAAACACACATACACACACAGTTCTTCGTCTCTTACACACTCACAATATGACACACACACACACACACTCGTTTGCACCTGGTGCCATATTTCGCCGCAGAGTGTCCTGACTACTGGTCATGGGAAAGGTGGTGGGTGTGGTGGGGGAATGATTGAAAGGGGAGGGGGAGTCGGGTCGGGTCGGGTCGGGCTTCCACCGTGTCACATAATTTCTTGTTAACCAGTCTGGGCTGCGGGTAGTGGGGGAAGGGGGTGGGGGTAGGAAGGGGGTACGGGGTTTTGGGGGATGGAGATGATGAACTTAGGTGTCAAACACCTGTAACGCTCTGTCGGTGAGATGAAAGACAACAATGTGTCAAGGTGGTGGTGGTGGAGGGGATGGGGTGCACCACATGTTGCACAGAACGTTAACACTTGTTACAGTTTGTTCTAGTAACCTTTAACCCCCCTATTGTTCCGCGATAACGATCATCGGTGTGTGTCAGGGCTTTCTTAACTCATGTGTCCCGCCCCCTTTCAACCGTTGTTTAACAAAATGTTCATGCATCCTGATGGTCAGAAGCGGTGCCGTTTTTAACATTCCGGCTCGCCCGAGCATTTGCGCTAGAGTTTCTCACACGAGTCCACCTTATAGCATATATACAGTGGATTCCGCTTAACTGGGACACATCGGGGCCGAGGCTTTCTTGTCCCGAAATAAGCGGCTGTCACAATTAAGCGGTGTCCCAATTAAGTGGAATCCACTGCATATATATATATATATATATATAGTCCTCCCCCCCCCCCAATAGTCCACTCAGCTTTAAATGGACACCTGACTTTAAAGTTGCGGGAGTAACGGCGGCTGGGCGTTGTGCTAACACCATAACAATCTGTTCATGTGCCTATGTTACTGAAACATAATTGAATTCTACACTTCATCGGCCCCGATGAGCCCGAAGGGGGGGGGGGCTTAAGGGAACTTTACTTTTATACCATGGCAACTTGAGTTATTAAAAAAAACTTACCCTTGACACCCCCTTCCCCCTTTCCGATTAGTCCCCTATCTCCACCCCCTCCCCCCCAACCCCAAACTTCACCCCCCCCCCGCCAACGTCTGTTTACCTTTTTTTTTGTACTATCACGCATTGATCTGCTCTGACTATCTGACTGACCTTTCAATTTGTGTCTCTCGCGTCGCTCTGTCTGTCTGTTAGTATGTCTGTCCGCATGTCTGTCTGTCTGTTTGTCGAAACAATCTGATAATTGTTGTGAGAGCCACACCGTAAAGTGCAGACGATAATTAGTGGGAATCCATTTTTTTTTTCATCTTGAAAAGACGCGGCAAAAAGCAACAACGATTTGGACTGAGTGAAAGAACAGTAAGTAAGTAAGTGACGGATGAAAGAAAACAGTAATAGAAAGAAAGGAAAGTTTAAAAAAACAAAAAAAAAAGAGAACATGTCGGCGCCATTTTGGATAACATCAGTTCCTCGACGCCGTAGTAATTTTTTTTTTTTGATAAAGTTCAAAGGTCTCAGGTTAATAGCGAAAGTTGGAGAAGACATGAACGACAAAGACCGGAGTTTCCCGATTCGTTATTATTATTGTTGTTGTTGTCACAAGTGGTTTGTGCCCCGAAAAAAAAAAAGGTATGTCGACCCGAAAAGGGCACCGTGAGTCTGGATTTTTTGTTTTATGGGGGTGGAATGATGGTAGGCACCTGGAGAAATCTCGGACGCCCGTCGGTAGACTCCAGAGTCATAACTGTGGCGTCAGGATGGCGTCAGGCAACGAAAGAGAATGGAGGAGGGAGGGGTTAGAAGTAGTCTGGGCAGAGAAATATAAAAATATATACAGACAAACCGTTTTTTTTTACAGCGGAGTGATTTATGTTATGTTGGCAGGAATCATGAAAGTAAACTCTCTCTTATTTAGTCCTTGTAAGGATGACGTGTTTATATCATGAAAGTAAACTCTCTCTTATTTAGTCCTTGTAAGGATGACGTGTTTATATCATGAAAGTAAACTCTCTCTCTCTCTTTTAGTCCTTGTAAGGATGACGTGTTTATATCATGAAAGTAAACTCTCTCTCTTTTTTAGTCCTTGTAAGGATGACGTGTTTATATCATGAAAGTAAACTCTCTCTTTTTTAGTCCTTGTAAGGATGACGTGTTTATATCATGAAAGTAAACTCTCTCTCTTTTTTAGTCCTTGTAAGGATGACGTGTTTATATCATGAAAGTAAACTCTCTCTTTTTTAGTCCTTGTAAGGATGACGTGTTTATATCATGAAAGTAAACTCTATCTCTTATTTAGTCCTTGTAAGGATGACGTGTTTATATCATGAAAGTAAACTCTCTTATTTAGTCCTTGTAAGGATGACGTGTTTATATCTCTGTGATCCTATGAGCCGCTTAACGGGACTTTGATTTTTATAGTGCCCTTCTTTCATTCCCACCACAGACCAAAAGTGAAATGATTTATGTAGGCGCTACGGGGGGGGGCATAGGTCATTGACTAGCGCAATGTACACGCACGCACCCCCGCCCCCCCCCAGCCTTCCACAGATACCAATTTTAACCAGGGTTCTTTCACAGGGACCTGAAGAGATCCCTAGACATCCCGTAAGGGTCGAAACCTGTACCTACTGGCGTATCCTTCTCTCTCTCTGTAAATTTTGTTTTGAGACGAATTTATCTTTATGCTTTTCTCTTCCCCCCCCTCTCTCTCTCTCAATATATCCATCTATTTCTTGTCCACTCTCTCTCTCTCTATCTCTCTTCCACCCCATTCTCTCTATATATCTCCCCCTCTCTCCATCTATTTCTTCCCCCCTCCTCTCTCTATCTCTCCCCCTCTATATCCATCTCTTCCTCCCTCTCTCTATCTATCTATCTACCCTCCTCTCTATCTCCCCTCTATATCCATCTCTTCCCCAATCCTCTCTCCTATCTATCTATCTACCCTCTCTCTATCTCCCCTCTATATCCATACTCATCTCTTCCTCCCTCTCTCTATCTATCCATCTACCCTCCTCCTCTCATCTCCCCTCTAGTATCCATCTCTTCCTTTCCTCTCTCACTATCTATCTCATCTACCCTCCTCTCTATCTCTCCCCCTCTATTCATCTCTTCCTCCCTCTCTCTATCTATCTACCTACACCCTCTCTATCTCTCTCCCCTCTATATGACCATTCTCCCTCCCTCTCTCTATCCATCTATCTACCCTCCTTCCTCCACTCTCTCCCTCTACTATTATCCACTCCTCTCCTCCTCCCTCTCTCTATCTATCTATCTACCCTCCTCTCTCTATCTCTCCCCCTCTATATCCATCTCTTCCTCCCTCTCTCTATCTATCTATCTACCCTCCTCTCTCTATCTCTCCCCCTCTATATCCATCTCTTCCTCCCTCTCTCTATCTATCTATCTACCCTCCTCTCTCTATCTCTCCCCCTCTATATCCATCTCTTCCTCCCTCTCTCTATCTATCTATCTACCCTCCTCTCTCTATCTTTCCCCCTCTATATCCATCTCTTCCTCCCTCTCTCTATCTATCTATCTACCCTCCTCTCTCTATCTCTCCCCCTCTATATCCATCTCTTCCTCCCTCTCTCTATCTATCTATCTACCCTCCTCTCTCTATCTCTTCCCCCCTCTATCTCTATTTCACCCCCCTCTCTATTTGCCCCATCTCTCTCTATATCTTCCCCCCCTCTCTCTCTCTGTCCCCATCTCTTCCTCCCTCTCTAACTATCTATCTCTCCCCCCTCCCTCTCTCTCTCTCTACCTATCTCCCCCGTACAAAAATTAGATGTAACCTTTAAAAAAAAAACCTCTTAATAAAAAAAAATGGCTGCGTTTTCTAAGTCTGTTTTTTTTTTGGTGAGTTTTTGGCGGGTTTTCATTAAAAGCATCTGGCCAGCACCGACAAGGCCTGAAACATTTGGCCACATCGGCTGTACATTTTAAAACTGATCATGCATATTTCAAGACACACTCATTGGGGCAACAAGGGAATGTGGGAATTTCCGTTGTTGTTGTTGAGTTTTGAAATTTAAAAAAAAAGATCAACCAGAAATGGTGGAATTCCCAATGAGTCATAGGGGAAATCCAAAAGCTTTTATTGTAGCGTCCATGGTTACAGAGCGCATGACAACACCTTGGGCTGTCGTATGTGACAGGGAGAGATGTTATGTGTTTAATTATAGACCAGACAGGGGTACTGTGTAAGCTGTGAGCTACTCTGGAACATTGAATTATGAGTATTGATTACAGGAGGGGGGTGGGAGGAGGGGAGTGTGTGTGTTTGGGGGGGTTGTATTCGGAGAAGTGCAGGACACGGCTTACTATCTATCTATCTATCTATCTATCTATCTATCTATCTATCTATCTATCTATCTATCTATCTATCTATCTATCTATCTATCTATCTATCTATCTATCTATCTATCTATCTATCTGTCTGTCTGTCTGTCTGTCTGTCTGTCTGTCCGTCCGTCCGTCCGTCCGTCCGTCCATCCATCCGTCCGTCCGTCCGTCCGTCCGTCCGTCCGTCCGTCCGTCCGTCCGTCCGTCCGTCCGTCTGTCTGTCTGTCTGTCTGTCTGTCTGTCTGTCTATATATATATATATATATATGTCTGTTTATATATCAATATATTGTCAATACTGCAACATTCGACTATTTATCTATCTGTACATCTGTCAATCTTTAACGTTTTCTTTTCTCTATCTAATTATTATCTGTTATCTATTATATGTTATCTTGTATCTATCTCGTAACGAGCAGCTGTGTTGTTGTCTTTTAGAATCTGTGACGTAGAAAAATGGCGGACTGATTGATTCAAACACTGCTATTAAACAAAAAAATGTTTCGATTGACAGACATGCTGAATGAATCAGACACATGGAAGATACTGACTCACACAGACAAATTGTGTACTCACACAGACAAATTGTGTACTTTAGCTAAGATAAACCCAGACAGTCCGAACAGCCATGTCTACATCCCACCCCCCCCCCCCAACCACCACCACCACCAGCGCTAACCCCTGGCATAGGCTGTGTGTTTTTGTGTGGGGGGGGGGGGAAGGGGGTTAGTTCTTAAAAAAGTTACATTTATTTTTTGACAGTACGGGGGAAAAAAGGGGGGGGGGTCATGTTCCAACCTCGTTCTGAGAAAAATACATGGACTTGTTATTTTTTTGCCCCCGGGGTGTAAGCGTGCAAGCCAAGGGTTCAACTTGTTTTTTAAGCCCCACCTCCCCCACCCACCCTCACCTCCTCGAAATCTGACCTCGCTTCACCCACTCTCTAGCGACAGAAGAAGAGTAAGTGCGATTTGGGGGGGGGGGTAGGGGTAGGTGCTCCACTAGGTAACCCGGGGTCAATTCGAACTCACCCTTCCGTCCACGATAGTTACCCTACCCCCCCCCCCCACCCCGGGACGGAAGAACTATCATGTATTTTTTTTAATTTTATCGCAATAATTTATATAATAAAAAAAAACTAAGCCGTATAATACAAAGGCCGGATAACCGCGTATTGTTCGCAGCGTGTGTTGTGACGAGAGTAAGGTGCACGCCATTCATTGGCTCATCCGTCATCAACATCACACACACACACACACACAGACACATTACCTCCGCCCCCAGCACACTTCCGGCAGGCGTTCACAGCGGAAACGAGGTTGCAACAGGTATAAAATAATACTGGGGAAAAGAAAGGAGATTTGGGGGAAGAAGAAACAAAACAACCTAGAACACAAGTAACGGTCGTTTGACACAGGTTTCCGGTTCTATTCCGGGGAACTTGTTCACTACATGTTTATTTGAGCCTGTCGAGAGGGGGAAGGAGGGTGAGGCCGCCTTACCCAAGGTTGTCTATAACAGAAAACAGAGAGCCAATTGGAGGAGGGTAAGGCAAGAGGGGACAGAGTAATGTTCATACCGAAAGGTGAGCACTACATTGTTTACCAACGATGTAACTGTACCATATCTCTCTCTCTCACTCTCTCTCTCTCTCTCTCTCTCTCTCTCTCTCATTATCTCTCTCTCATTATCTCTCTCTCTTTCTCTTTATCACTCTCACTCTCTCTCTTTATCACTCTTTCTCTCTCTCTCTCTCTATATATATATATATATAGAGAGAGAGAGGGTAGGGAGGGAAGACCTGTGGGGACTTTATGGAGTAATAGGTCAGGGGGTGGGCAGTCTTTGTTTTACACGTCTGCCCACGTCCCTCAAACAAAAGCATTTCACTTTTTGTCCTTAGTTAAGAGTCCGTGACCTTGGGATCCAGTGACACTAGGTCACGTGGTGTTACACACAGACAGTTCGTAAAAGAAAGATTACACATAAAAAAGCCACCAAAAATAAATAAATAAATAATAAAACCACCAAACAACCAAACGGAAACCCACCGGAAGAAATTAAATATCTTAAGGAAATGACAATCGCGATGAACCGGAACGAATGAACGAACGTTCGTCAAACTGACCACAGGCAGGTCCAGAAACGTCTTTTGCTGGCCCACAAAGCACCTGGCTGACCAGTCGATGTCCGTTACACCGACGCCCTTCTTACAATCCCGCCCCCCTCCCCACAACGGACACGAATCTCTCCTAGATGTTTGTTAGCCGTTAGATGCCACTTAACGTCATGAATGAATGAATGAAGCCCAGCAGTTGTCATTTAACATGTCATTCACATGTCAATACGAGCTCACGCACACTGCCGCTCACGTTTCGTTCCCCCTTCTTCCCTCCCCCCTTCCCCCTCCCCCTTCCCCCTCCCCCTCCCGACCACTACCTCTCATCGCACACCCCCACCACCACCACACCCTCACAGCCTGCTAGCGATCACCATCGGGGGAACTTTGATGAGCCGTTCTCCTTCCCCCCTCCCACCCGCATCACATTTTTTTTTTTGGTTGTTGCTGTAGAATTTGAGAAGGGTGGGGGATTAGGTCCCTAGTGATAACACCTTGTGGCGATACATCAAATCCCCTCCCCCCTCTCTTATTTATTCCCCCCCCCAGCGATGTTTTATTTTCCCCACCTCCCTAACCTCCCCTCCCCCACCACAAAACTAAGCAATGATAGAAAAAAAGGTGGGGAGATAGGGGTGGTGGGGCTAGAAACTTGGCGAAAGAGCTCAGATTCAGGAAAGATGAGGATTTCAAGAAAAACATGAACTTTTCAAAAAAAAAAAAACTAGCAGCACTGAGGCTGGAATATATAAATATAACGAAACAAATCTCTCCAGGGGATTGGGGGGGGGGAGGTGACACGTGATGAGCAAACAATGATGACGTTGAGCACATCTTTACAGACCGCTTGAGGTGAAGGTTAAAAAAAAAAACAAAGTGAAAGAGAGAGAGAGAGATTTATAGGGCTGCTCCTAATGACTAGCACGCGCGCGTATATGCACACACACACACACACACACACACACACACACAGCGGAGTGA
The DNA here is from genome assembly GCA_021962125.1 of Bulinus truncatus. Classification (NCBI taxonomy): domain Eukaryota; kingdom Metazoa; phylum Mollusca; class Gastropoda; family Planorbidae; genus Bulinus; species Bulinus truncatus. The sequence continues at coordinate 1,410,858 of JAGDYQ010000107.1, read as the reverse complement.
ATGTGCGGAAAAAAATGTGCGAAATTCCGCCGAGTTGCGGTGAATATATATAAAAAATTGAAGTAATAAAGGTTTCATAGCTCGTTGTCCTTGCCGTTGTTGTTGCTGCTGTTGTGGTTGTCGTTGTTGTTGCTGCTGTTGTCGTTGTCGTTGCCGTTGTTGTTGCCGTTGTCGTCGTTGTGTGGGCGGCTCAATGTGTGTCATGTAGCTGTCAGATCATTGAGTCACCGACGCTTTGTCATCGAGTCACTTGATCGCCGCTGCGGTTTGTTTTTTTTTGGTCCCACAAGTGGACAAAGGTCATCGTGAAGCGTAAGGTAGTCGCTATTGTGGGGCGCCCTGTCCGAGTTATAGCTTTTGTCGCCCTTCTCCCAATGTAAAATAAAAATGAAAAAAAAAATATGCATAAAAAGAATCCAAGGCGCTATTTCGGCGTTCCTTTCCCACTTCGGCGCCCCGTAGAGGCCGCAGTACCCTTCCCCACGCTGCTCTCTGCGGACGGTACATCGGCTCGCAACCTTTGGGTGGGACTTTTAAACCATGTGCGTAAATAAACGACGTTGGGGCTGATGTCTAAGAGTCTAAGAGCCACATTTGTCACTTCTTAAATGTTGCGGAATTCATGGTGGAGCCATATATGTCATGAGTTATTTCAGTTGAGGTGCCAGTTATGTTACAGACTTCACGAGGAGCCATATATGCTACAGACTTCACGAGGAGCCGTATATGTTACAGACTTCACGAGGAGCCGTATATGTTACGGACTTCACGAGGAGCCATATATGTTACGGACTTCACGAGGAGCCATATATGTTACAGACTTCACTAGGAGCCGTATATGTTACGGACTTCACGAGGAGCCATATATGTTACGGACTTCACGAGGAGCCTTATATATTACGGACCTCACGAGGAGCCGTATATGTTACGGACTTCACAGGGAGCCGTATATGTTACGGACTTCACGAAGAGCCGTATATGTTACGGACTTCACGAGGAGCCTTATATGTTACGGACCTCACGAGGAGCCGTACATGTTACGACTTCACGAGGAGCCATATATGTTACGGACCTCACGAGGAGCCACATATGCTACAGCACAGACTCAGTATTTGTGCAAGAGACTGAACAATGTTAAATCGCTCAAACTCAAAACTAACAGCCAATAAAAACTGACCAGGTACTGACCCAATCAACTGCTGTCAATCATCCTGGTGAACTGCCCCGCCCTTTAAGAGATGTGTGGGGGGGGGGGGTGTGGAGGAGTAGGAGGCAGCAGTTAGTTCCAGACATCAGAGCCTTTCACCAGATTTTTTTCTTTCCTCAAATCCAGTAGCGTCCTATCGTCGGACGCCGACCACAGGTGTAAAACTCGCCACGTTCGTCCGCGGCTCCCAAGCACGTGACCACTCAGCTGACCACCACCAGCCGTGTTGACACCTTTAGCGGGTTGGTGAGGGGGGGGGGAGGGGTTGATATATGGCAGTGGTGGCGAACCATATTTTTGGGGGGCCGCATGCCTGAAATTGAACAACACTTATTTATAGTCAAGTGCCATCGCTCCAATTAAAATAAAAGGAAGTGATATTTGAGTCTGCGTGCCGGCTGTGGCACGCGTGCCATTGGTTTGCCACCCACTGATATAGAAAAAGGGGGGGGGGGTTAGTTATGGTATTGGAGGGGTTGTGGCCTTAACAGGGATATATTTTGGTTTATTAATTCTGGTTTTTTTCCCCAAGTCTGCTTCGTATTGCTAGGTTGTTTTTTGTTTCGGGAAAACCCAATTTGCCTGCTCAACTGTGGAACACAAATATTTTGACATGACTCTTTCTTTTTATACAAACAGCAAAGTTTGGATAAAAGTACGGGAGGGGGGGGGGTAGGAGAAAGGGGTGTGGGGGGAGGGGGATTTTGAGAGAGAGAGCGGTTGGGAACGGGGGGAGGGGGAGTAATTTTTTGACACCTGTTTTTTTTTTGTCTCCTTCGTCCAATAACAATTCTTTGTTGTTGTTCTTACTTATGTTTTCATTGTTTACATTTTCCATTTGGCCCCGGAGCAGGTTCAAAGGTCAGGTTCAACTACTCTAATAACAAATCTTTATTGTTTTCATTACAGAATTATTATTATTATTTTTTTTCGTTTTGCTTTTGTTTATCATTGAGCCCGGGGGGGGGGCAAATGTGAAGTTCATGTTTTGCCTGGTATGTTTATAAAACAATGCCATGAGGGACAAAAAAACGGGCACACACACACTCACACACACACACACACACACACACACACCCACACTTACACACACACACACACACGCACGCACGCACACACACGCACACGCACACGCACGCACGCACACGCACGCACGCACGCACACGCACACGCACACACACACACACACACATTCAAAAAAAAAACACGTAACTTAGATTCTGTTTTTGTTTAACCCACTACCCTAGCTGTGTTTGAGATACAATTTGCTTGCAATCCGGTTCCAGATTTTTGTTTAACCCACTACCCTAGCTGTGTTTGAGATACAATTTGCTTGCAATGCGGTTCCAGATTTTTGTTTAACCCACTACCCTAGCTGTGTGTGAGATACAATTTGCTTGCAATGCGGTTCCCCATTTTTTAACCCTCGGGCCGCTTACGTTACAGTATTGCCTATAATTACTGTATGCCCGAAACATGTCAGCTGTGGGGGGGGGGGGGGCTCCATGGATTAACGGTCGGTCTGCTCGCGAAAATAAAATATATATATATATATATATATATACACGAGTCCTACACATATTTAGAAGTGAGGGAGATGTTTAAAGTTCACAAAAAAATCATTCAGTCTCGTATTGAATTCACTTGTCGCCAGGGAAACGCTAGCTGGTTATAAGTTGATTATGACTTGATTATGAGTCGATTATGAGTTGATTATAAGTTAATTATAAGATGATTATGAGTTGATTATAAGTTGATTATGAGTTGATTATAAGTTCATTATAAGTTGATTATAAGTTCATTATAAGATGATTATAAGTTGATTATAAGTTGATTATAAATTGATGATGAGTTGATTATAAGTTGATTATGAATTAATTATAAGTTGATTATAAGTTGATTATAAATTGATTATGAGTTGATTATAAGTTGATTATGAATTGATTATAAGTTGATTATAAGTTGATTATAAATTGATTATTAGTTGATTATAAATTGATTATAAGCTGATTGACTGTAAGCTGCTCTTGAGTTATCGCGAGTCACAGTAGGAAGGGTTTCTGTGCACTTTGCGCCTAACTAGGAAAGGGGCGCCTAAAGAGCGCTGGTAAATGTTTGTTTTTGTGCACTGTTCAGAGGAGTGAGGGTGGAGGGAGGGGGACACAAAGAGAATGCTCATCGCACAGGACGCCAGACTAGCTTAACTAGGGCCCTGCCTAGTTATCTTATGTTGGGGACATAACGAACATTATTGGGCTGGGTGGGTGATAGGGGGGGGTATTGTGGGTGAGTGACATGTATATATGAGTGGCAGTGAACCCTTCAAATACCCTTCAACTACCCCCCCCCCTCCCCGGGATCATTCTCTATGCCACCAGATTACTCTATCTCTCTCTCTCTCTCTCTCTCTCTCTCTCTCTCTCTACGGTCTAGCACTCAATTCGCCTGTCGAATGACGTCACGATCAAATCGATGGAAAGCAAAGCTCAAAAAGTGTTCTGTTTAATAGTACACGCGTACTTTTATCGTCGGTGGTGTGTGTGTGTGTGTGTGTGTTTGGTGGGAGGTTGCTTAAAGCTTTGATAGTTTTTAGCTCTCTTCCCCTCCCCCCTCTATCATTCTCTCTCTCCCTTTCCCTATCTCTCTCTTTTCCTCTCTTCCTCTCTCTCTCTCATTCTCTCTGCCTCTCTCCCTCCCTCTCTCTTTCCCTCTTTCTCTCCCTCTCTCTCCCTCGTTCTCTTCCTCTCTCTCTGCCTCTCTCTCCCTCCCTCCCTCTTCCTCTCTCTCCCTCGTTCTCTTCCTCTCTCTCTGCCTCTCTCTCCCTCCCTCCCTCCCTCCCTCCCTTCCTCTCTCTTCCTCCCTCTCTCCCTCTCTTCCTCCCTCCCTCCCTTCCTCCCTCTCTCTCCCTCCCTCCCCCTCTCTCCCTACCCCCTCTCTCTCTGTATATATATATATATATATATATATATATATATATATATATATATATATATATATATATATATATATATAGTGCAATTTTTATTTTCATCCCGGCACAAAAAAAAATAACTATGATCCGTTTCTTTTCTTTTTTTTTTGTTTATGATTTTGACCTTTATCGATTACAATTCTTGGTTTGACTTTTCTGCTTCGTTTTTTTTTTTCAAACTAACGGTGTTGAAATTCAAGTCGTGTAATCAAGTTTGAATGTCGTAAATAATAGAAAACACAGAAATAATAGCAAACAAGCATGACTCACTTTATTGATGTTCTGTTTTTTGAAATGTTAACATCGAAATGTTAACACTGGAAATATTTACAATACACAAGCTTTCAAGTAGGCGTATTTCATATGGCAGTGCTGTTTTACCTGTGTGTGTGTTTGTTTGTTCGTTTGTTTGAGTGTTTGTTTGTATGTTTGTGTTTGTTTGGTTGTATGTGTATGTGTTTGTATGTCTGTGTATGCGTGTGTTTGTGTGTCTGTGCGTACCATGCTGGGCCCCGATTTAGCTATTAATTCAAAACTTTTCCCTTTGATTGTGTGGGGCTTGTCCCTAGCCAGTTTAACGGTGGTCGTCCTACCCCCACCCTCCCCTCGCTCCTTCCCCTCCCCCCACGCCATCTACGACACACACAACTCCTCATATATGACCATGACCTTCAAAAGGGCCTCAAGCTTTAGTTGTTGTTGTTTTCCTGCTCCTGCTCCCTGCTCTATATGAGCCAATGAACGGCAGCGCTATTCATGTTTTTTTTGTGAGGTACTAACGGTGTGTCTTGCGCTGTCGTCTTAAGCCGCCCCATCTCCTTCATAAATACACACAAACACACACACACACACGCACACACACACACACACATGAAGCACCATTTGTTACAAACAAAGATTTCCGTCGATGATGTACCGAATCGAACCAACGAACTCAACGTATGTATGTGAGTGAACTAACCCCCTGATCCTACAGATGTGAACCATCATTGTGTTTGTGTACTCAGTAAGAATACAACCTCTTTGTCCTTCAGTCACCTGGTCCCCACATCGTCTCTCCCCCACCCCACCCCCCATCCCCACTAACCATGAAACGAAACAAATGAAGAATGGCACGAACAATTCTAGACCCAACAGTCACGGGGAGTCCTGTATTTCTATCTGGTCATCTGTAATGTACATACACACACACACACACATATGCACACACACACACGCACACACACACACACACACACACACACACACACACCGATGTGTGCACTGACACTTGTAGACATACTCTCACGTACACGTGTGTATAATGACAACACACATACACACACACAGACACACTAGCCTGACACGATGTGTGACAGCGCGACCTCACCAAAAACACCAACTGGTAGGACAGACAGCGTGACCTCACCAAAAACACCAACTGGTAGGACAGACAGCGTGACCTCATCAAAAACACCAACTGGTAGGACAGACGGGCGTGACCTCACCAAAAACACCAACTGGTAGGACAGACAGCGTGACCTCACCAAAAACACCAACTGGTAGGACAGACGGGCGTGGCCTCACCAAAAACACCAACTGGTAGGACAGACAGCGTGACCTCACCAAAAACACCAACTGGTAGGACAGACAGCGTGACCTCACCAAAAACACCAACTGGTAGGACAGACGGCGTGACCTCATCAAAAACACCAACTGGTAGGACAGACGGGCGTGACCTCACCAAAAACACCAACTGGTTGGACAGACAGCGTGACCTCACCAAAAACACCAACTGGTAGGACAGGCGGCGTGACCTCATCAAAAACACCAACTGGTAGGACAGACGGGCGTGACCTCACCAAAAACACCAACTGGTTGGACAGACAGCGTGACCTCACCAAAAACACCAACTGGTAGGACAGACAGCGTGACCTCACCAAAACACCATCTGTAGGACATTGTGATAATGCATGACGTCAGCTCGACACACATGTGACGTTCGGTCCATCTTGAGAACCCCCCCCCCATAACAGTGACGTCACAAGAATTGTCGTAATAATAAAAATAAAAGTGTTTGATGTAGTAGAATGAAAAATTGAAGAAAGGTTGGGGGGGGAGGGGGTGAGCGCTACAGAGAGAAGAGAAATTTTTGAGAAAGACAGAAAGAAAGAGACCGGGTAATAATAATAAGATGGATAGACAGAAAAAGAGAATGAAAGATTGTGGGGTTGGGGGAGTAAGGGGGGAGCGGGTGAAGAAACGGAAGCAGTGGTGAAAGAGAAGCTGGTATCGCTCCAGGCATCGCACTCAGTCTCTCACACACAACACTCAACGCACGCGCAACGCAAATACACGCACGCGCGCACACGGGCACGTGCACGCGCTCGCCGTCCGTGGACAGATTCCAAAAGATGAGTGCACGTTTTGTACTTTACACTCACTCACAGTAGGTTTTAATGTTGGACTCTCTCTCTCTCTCTCTCGCACACACACACACTCTCTCTCTCTCTGTCTTTCTCTCTCTATTTCGTCACTCGCCAACTCATACACGCACGCAATGAAACATTCTCTCTCTCTCTCTCTCTCACACACACACACAAGCTTTCACGCAAACTCCTTAACCATCCCTATTCTCTCTCTCTCTCTCTCTCTCTCTCTCTCTCTCTCACACACACACAAGCTTGCACGCGAACTCCTTAACCATCCCTATTCTCTCTCTCTCTCTCTCTCTCTCTCTCTCTCTCTCTCTCTCTCTCACACACACAAGCTTGCACGCGAACTCCTTAACCATCCCTATTCTCTCTCTCTCTCTCTCTCTCTCTCACACACACACAAGCTTGCACGCGAACTCCTTAACCATCCCTATTCTCTCTCTCTCTCTCTCTCTCTCTCTCTCACACACACACAAGCTTGCACGCGAACTCCTTAACCATCCCTATTCTCTCTCTCTCTCTCTCTCTCTCTCTCTCCCCCACCCCGGCACGTTTCCATCCCCTCCCACCCCCACCGCCCCTCCCTCAACAACACCGACACTGAGCCATCTTCAGTGGTTTCATTCCCCGCCACCCCCCCCATCCACACCCATTTCCTCTAACTTTCCGCCCCCCCCTCCCCTTTAGCTAACCTGTTGGTGTTGCTGTTTTACATTTTGGACGATATCTGGTGATTTTGTTTTTATTACTGTTGTCAGGCTTAAAGTGCAGCACGACGGGGCAATGTGTCCAATCTCAACACTTCCTTTAGCTTCTTATCATTGACTTATTTTTAAATAATACCTTCCGAGCGTGCGCGTTTTGTTTGGGGGTTGGGGATTGGGGGTGGGGGGCGTAATGCGTTTTTTTTGGAGGGAAGCATGCTGGGAATGTTATAATGCAGGTGGTTCCAGAGCATATGGACCGTACTGCCAGCAGAAGTGGCTTTAGAAGTTATGGGACACAGTTGTCATCCGTGCGGCACCGTGATGAGTCACGTGAGTGCTGGACATCACGCATCGCTCCTATTGCACACATTCAGACTGCATCCCCCCTCACCCCACCCCCGCCCCCCCCCAATCAGAGGCGTAGCGATGGGGGGCAAGGCAACTTGCGCCCAGGGCATTTTACCTTTTTAATACCTTTTTAGCGCCCCCCATTCGAAAACCATATAATATTATATGTAAAATATACCATTTGGCGCCCCTGATCCTCGGCGCCCGGGGACATATGTACCCCCGCCCCCCCCCCTAGCTACGCCTCTGCCCCCAGTCAGGATGCACACCACCTTCCTACCAGTAAAAAAAAAAGTTCTCTTAGCCCTAACGGGCCATCGGGGCAGATGAAGTGTAGAATTCATCTGTTTCTGTAACCTCGGTATATGTAGGGATTGTGTGGTTTAGCACAACAACCCAGCCGCCTTTACTTCCCCCAACTTAAAGTCTGGTACCACATTTTAAAGCTGGGTGGTGGAACTTGTGTGACGACTTTGAAACACATTTCACCTGGAAAAAATTTCCCCATGGTTCTCACCGAGGATCGAACCCAGGACTCTCAGGTCGACAGTTTGTGTCTACACCACTCGGCCACACGTCCCACTCATCCCACCCATTCCGAATCTAAGAATTTCGGAAGGGGGGCCCGCGGGGGGGGGCGGGCGGGCTAGGCCTATTTGGGTGCCCCTGCGTTTTGACATTCGACACCACGACATGAGATAATGTACTTAATATTTAATGTAAAAAATAAATTTGGGGGTTCCCCTTAAAGCTGGGGCCCCGGGGGGGCTATTGAATTTGGACCCCCCCCCACCCTAGGTACGCATCTGCATTCTACCCCACCAACCAAATTATGTATGCACATAAACATGCGTCTGTTTGTTGGTTGGTATGTTGGTATATGCAACTTCTCTTTCTTCTTCTTTGTTCTCGATGTCGAGATTGCGTGGCTGTGTGTTTTTGCGCCGTTACGGCCCACTGTCTCCGGTCTTCAGCCTGCTGTTTTTCTCTGGATTCGCTTCCATAGCCTTTGGTCAACCAGGACCATTTGCAAGGCATCAGTTGATTTAATTTCGGAGTTTGCTCTCCTAGATGACTGCTAACGGCATCATCTGGCCGGGTTTAGAGTTTGAGCGCTCTATGTTCGCTTTTTTTTTTGCTAGCATTTCCCTAGGGTTTTTTGAGGCATTTTTTTTTAAAGGTATCCTTACCACGGGTTACCTCACCTCACCCTCCATGACAGGAAAACCAGTTGATCCGCGGCCGCTTATTCAGTATTCACGGCTGACCTTTATATCTAAGGGTCTTTCCCCTATCCGCCAGCTGGGGACGCGCTTGGTAGGAGATGGTGGCTCCCCCAAGTAAATGCAACAAACTACAACAAAAAAAACAAACAAAAAAAAAACAGTTAATACGGTTGAGATAATATTTTTACGAAATAAAAATTGTAAACAAAAATACAAAATGTTCACCTTTTATTTCATATGTCAGTGTCGTCTGGTGGAAACGTTTTTACCGCCCTAACTCCTGACCCCTAACTCCTGACCCCTAACCCCTGACACTTCTGAACCCACCCATCCCCCTTTCCCTTTTCCCCCTTTTCAAAATCAGAACGTAACTGGATACTTTTTTGACTTTGTGGATCCTTCCCACCCCCCCTTCACTAAAGAGTAAAATCAGCTATAAAAGGGTGAAGGGTGGCGAATAGGAAATGGGAGTGGTGGGGGGGTGGAGGAGGAGGAAGGGAGGGGTAAACACAAAGTGACCTGGAAGAGTCTGCCCTTATGTCCGTGACAGTCTCGAATATTCCTGCATCTTAATTACTGAGTATTACATTATACATACATATATATATATATATATATATATATATATATATATATATATATGTTATCCATGTTTCTGATCCATTATTTTATTTCCACCTATTTGGCTGTGTTCAATTAGAATACAGACTGGCATTGGCTGACTTCGGGGTTTCCATGTCATCAGCAAAAAAAAAAAGGGGAAAAAAATGGAAATAGTAAAAATAATAAATAATGTAAAAATAAACAAAATAAAGCAAAAGCTTGTCTTAAGTTTCAGACTCCAATTAAAAAACTGTCCCCCAAATGTAGAAAAACGAAACCATAGAAACTGTACGGCGCTTGTATGGGGTCATTGAATCAAATTCTAAGGTTCGCCCTTGTCAATTACAATGGGCACCACATTTGACGTAAGGGGCGTAGGGTGTGTGGACATCTCTCTCTCTCTCTCTCTCTCTCTCTCTCCCTCTTTCTCTCTATCTCTCCCCCCCCTCTCTCTCTCTCTCTCTTATCTCAATTAGACACAACGAAGCCAATTGTCTATCTCTCATCCATTAATGCCAAACACTTATTTTAATTTTGTGTGTGTCTCATTTCGACAAGCCCCCCCCCCCCCCCCGGCTAAGCAAATTCTTTACCTCCAAACCATTTTTTTCTTTGGTTAACCAATACCTTCTGTAGGTTTATCCCCCCCCCCCACCCCCATATTACTCATTATCCGTTTTGGCTTTGTCTGAGTAAATCTCCCTCTCTTCCACCCTCTCTGTCTGTCTCTCCCTCTCTCTCCACCTCTCCCTCTCACCTTCTCTCTCCCTATCACCCTCTCTCCCTCCCTCTCTCCCCTTTCTGCCTGTCTCTCCCTCTCTCTCTCCCTCTCTCTCCACCTCTCCCTATCACCCTCTCTCCCTCCCTCTTTCTCTCTCTCTCCCTCTCTCTCCCCTCTCTCCCTTTCACTCTCCCTCTCTCCCTCCCTCTCTTCCCCCCTATCTCCATCCATCTTTATACATGTTGAGAGACTTGTAGCTATTAGACAAAATGAAAAAGATGGCGACCATAATTGAAGATTTCCTTCCTGCATGTTGTCTTCATGATTAAAGAAAGATTCAACAGAAAAGGAAGGTAACAGGCGAATGAGCAGAAAGGAAGCTAACAGGTGAATGGACAGAAAGGAAGATAACAGGTGAATGGAAAGAAAAGAAGTGTTCAGGGAAAGAATGTATCTGTGTAATGGTGGGGAGAAACTTGGAAACCAGGTTTGATGGAAAATAAAATTTTTTTATTTAGACATGTTGCAAAGTTTTGTTGACTCTTGCAATAGAGGTGGTCGTTCCAGGCTACAGACCAGGCCATCGGAGTGGACATAAAGGTCATCGGAGTGGACATACAGGCCATCGGAGTGGACAAACATGTACAACAAACATATGCGCAATGCAAACATGTACAACAAACATATGCACAATACAAACATGTGAAACAAACATATGCGCAATACAAACATGTACAACAGACACATGCACAATACGAACATGTACAACAAACATATGCACAATACAAACATGTACAACAAACATATGCACAATGCAAACATGTACAACAAACATATGCGCAATACAAACATGTGAAACAAACATATGCGCAATACAAACATGTACAACAGACACATGCACAATACGAACATGTACAACAAACATATGCACAACACAAACATGTACAACAAACATATGCACAATACAAACATGTGAAACAAACACATGCGCACAAATATTATATGTCAAACAAACATATGCGCAATACAAACATGTTTAACAAACATATGCAATGGGCCAATAAAAACATGTCTAATAAACATATGCACAATACAAACATGTACAAGAAAAATATTCTCAATAGACATGTACAATACAAACATACCGATGTAAACATACATACGGGGAATTCCCGATTCTTAGCGCACTCATAAGTGCGAGAGAGTGTTATAAACATTACACACACACACAGTCAGGCGTGCGCATTTCTTACTCAAATAAATATCTTGAAGTACTTAAACCAACCAGTTGAGGTGTAAAACACAACATAGTCAAGGCCTATATAAGTATACTCTAGGCCTACTTCACAACATAGTCAAGGCCTACTTAACAGCATAAATAATAGTCTGCTCACAGCAGGTCAGTACTACCACACATAAATTAAGGCCTACTGTTGCTATTGGTCAAGGCCTATCAGCAGGCTGGAGTTCACTTACTAATATTTAGTCATAGTCGCTACTTCACAACATAGTCAAGGCCTACTTCACAACATTGTCAAGGCCTACTTCACAGCATAGTCAAGGCCTACATAACAACATATAGTCAATGCCTAATAAAAGTCTACAACAAGTCGTCACAACTAGGTGCTAGGTCAAAATAATATTACTCCTCAGTAATACGGTACACCCCACCCCCTTCCCCCTTTTTCCCGCCCCCCCCCCCACCTTGGTTACGTCGGGTATTCAAATCTAAAGTTAACATTACCTCCTTTTAAACCCGCATACCAGCCAACCATTTCGAAATGCTAACGAATTGTCTCCCCGTCTAATGTATCGCATTCGTTCAAATATATCGTTACCACCCTTTGTATTCATTGACCTATTTCTGACCTTCCCCTCCCCTCTATTGGCCCCTTCCACCCCTCATCCCCCCCCCCCGGGGCTTCCTTTTTTTTTCACCAGCTTTTGCAAATAATTTATCAAAGGGAATTAATTCGCATTGCTTTCATGTTCAAGATGATTACTATCTTTATCTCAGGCATGCTCTCTCTCATTCACGGAGGTGAAATACAAACAAGGAGGAGGGGGAGGGAACCACGAGGGATACCGAGTGCCTTATTATTATGATAAGTCCGGCGTGATTATCGCAATAATATAGGAACCTATATAGGGGGTTGGGGGGGGGCGAATTTACATTGCAGGTGTATGTTATAAGAATGTATTAAATTGCTGTCTAAATGAACACCAGCAGCTAAAAATAACAATGTGTGTGCTGTTGTGCTCAAGATCTAAGTAGAACTACACGTTTTTTGTCAAAAAGGATTAGAGATTATTCCAGATCTCTGTACATCTATCTATACATGTACGACAACCAGGGTAAGAGATTATTTCCAGATCTCTGTACATATATCTATACATGTACGACAACCAGGGTAAGAGATTATTTCCAGATCTCTGTACATCTATCTATACATGTAAGACAACCAGGGTAAGAGATTATTTCCAGATCTCTGTACATCTATCTATACATGTACGACAACCAGGGTTAGAGATTATTCCAGATCTCTGTACATCTATCTATACATGTACGACAACCAGGGTTAGAGATTATTCCAGATCTCTGTACATCTACACAAGTAAGACAAACCACTACAGTCTCAAAATGTGCACGCCCTCGGATGTCTCCTTGTGTGGTGTCAGATTACAAAACTATTAAGTTAGGATTGAAAGACGAAGTCACCCAGATTGTTATTAAATGCCTGCCCTCCCACCCACCCCCACCTCCTTAAATCTTTCGATGCCCTCCCACACACCCCCAACATCTCCTATCAAACTTCACGGCCTATTTTGAAGTTTTAAAAAAAATTTGCATATAGGGTCAGTAGTTAGACATGCCAGTAGTTAGACATTGTTGACGTTTTGTTTTGAAGTTGTCCTGAATTGAGAACGTTTCAAGACAGAAGGGAAACGGGCCGCGTTGACCTGGCTCATCGTGTGTTTGTTTATACTCATCTAGATACAATTAGCTATCGGCGAAACATCTCGCGATTATCCGGCCTAATTACTATCCGGCCAGTAGGATGATGAAAAACAAAAATTCTCGTATTAAAATAAAGACTAAATGATTTTTTTATTTGCTGATAAAATTTTTTTAATGTTATTAAATAATTCTAATATTTTCACGCGAATTGCATGACAATCATATATTTATATGGAGACATCATCCCTCCTACCCCCTCCCCGACCACAATTCTTTGCCTAGGGCCCCCCCCCCAGAAATTAGCCTTTGGCTAGGGGCCCCTGACCCAAACAGATGTTAATCTTTCCGAGGCACATTCCACCAGACATTAGCTTTTGCCTCGTGCGCCCCCTCCACCACCAGACATTAGTCTTTGCCTATGGGCCCCGCCGACCCAACCAGACATTATCCTTGACCTAGCTTTTGCCTAGGGGCCCCCACCAGACATTAGCTTTTGCCTCGTGACCCCCCCACCACCAGACATTAATCTTTGCTTATGGGCCCCGCCGACCCAACCAGACATTATCCTTGACCTAGCTTTTGCCTAGGGGCCCCCACCAGACATTAGCTTTTGCCTACTACGGCCAATTGACCCAACCAGACATTTGTCTAGCCCCCCCCCCCTTCACACTCCCTATAATACGTAACAGCTTTTCTGTTTTGAACCCACACAATCCTAACAACAGCTTTAAATACATGACAGGGCTGTTTTTTTTTATTAGAGCAGCGAGCTATCCGACTCAAGGTCCTGACCGGCATGACTCTCTGCCCACACGTAAGATCTGACGTCATTCAGCGCCAGTGGCGTAGGAAATGCCATTGTGTCACGACTGGAGAGAAAGAGGATATTGGGGGAGGGGGGACATTCTTCAAATTTCTGTCTGGCCTTAACAGCCAATAAATCAATGTTGAACAATGATGTTGACCCAATTTCGACCCAATTATTATATGGATCTCTCCAAAGCTGCGTATGAAATATTTATATTTATTGCAATCATCGAGTCCACCTGGTATTCGTGTGCTTACAATGTCGCCAAGGTGAGTCAAACTTCAGCAGACGTAACCTAGAGTAACCTTCTTCCTTCCTACGAAGCCCAGAACCGCTCACATTATTTTCATAACCTTGTCTGCTGACATCTGGTATTGTCAATTTTTTTTTTTTAAATTTCAAATGTCTTTGAATGTCTTGTATTAAAATTAAAAATAAAAATAATGTTTATTCCGCGAAGAAAATTTAATGAAAAACAAGAAGAAGAAGAAGAAGAAAAAGACACGCTTTGCTGAGATGAAGTGGAGGGGGGAGAGAGTCGGCGAGATCTGGGTGAATTCTACTATGCGATTAGAAATGTTCTAGAAATATCAGTGCAAGCATGCTGGACAGTAAATGTTGGCAGCTAATGAAACAACAGGCCCCCTCTCCACACCTTCTTCCAAATTAATCACCCCCACCCCACAGCTTTCCTCAACTATTACGCACCCCCCCCACAACACCCCTATTGACTTCCACTCATTTACAGATCTAATAGACATGAAGATGTTATTAAAAGAAGTTACCAAATTGTGTACATACATGCAAGTGAGGATCAGCTCAGGTGGTTCTAAAAAATCTGAGTTGGTTTGATGCACACGATCATGTCAGTGGTTCTAAAATTGTTGGTTTGATGTACACAGATCAGCTCAGTGGTTCTAAAATTGTTGATTTGATGTACACAGATCATGTCAGTGGTTCTAAAATTGTTGGTTTGATGTACACAGATCTGCTCAGTGGTTCTAAAATTGTTGATTTGATGTACACAGATCATGTCAGTGGTTCTAAAATTGTTGGTTTGATGTACACAGATCATGTCAGTGGTTCTAAAATTGTTGATTTGATGTACACAGATCATGTCAGTGGTTCTAAAATTGTTGATTTGATGTACACAGATCATGTCAGTGGTTCTAAAATTGTTGATTTGACGTACACAGATCATGTCAGTGGTTCTAAAATTGTTGATTTGATGTACACAGATCAGCTGAGTGGCTCTAAAATTGTTGATTTGATGTACACAGATCAGCTGAGTGGTTCTAAAATTGTTGATTTGATGTACACAGATCATGTCAGTGGTTCTAAAATTGTTGATTTGATGTACACAGATCATGTCAGTGGTTCTAAAATTGTTGATTTGAAGTACACAGATCATGTCAGTGGTTCTAAAATTGTTGATTTGACGTACACAGATCATGTCAGTGGTTCTAAAATTGTTGATTTGACGTACACAGATCATGTCAGTGGTTCTAAAATTGTTGATTTGACGTACACAGATCATGTCAGTGGTTCTAAAATTGTTGATTTGATGTACACAGATCATGTCAGTGGTTCTAAAATTGTTGATTTGATGTACACAGATCATGTCAGTGGTTCTAAAATTGTTGATTTGACGTACACAGATCATGTCAGTGGTTCTAAAATTGTTGATTTGATGTACACAGATCAGCTGAGTGGCTCTAAAATTGTTGATTTGATGTACACAGATCATGTCAGTGGTTCTAAAATTGTTGATTTGACGTACACAGATCATGTCAGTGGTTCTAAAATTGTTGATTTGATGTACACAGATCATGTCAGTGGTTCTAAAATTGTTGATTTGATGTACACAGATCAGCTGAGTGGTTCTAAAATTGTTGATTTGATGTACACAGATCATGTCAGTGGTTCTAAAATTGTTGATTTGATGTACACAGATCATGTCAGTGGTTCTGAAATTGTTGGTTTGACGTACACAGATCATGTCAGTGGTTCTAAAATTGTTGATTTGATGTACACAGATCAGCTGAGTGGTTCTAAAATTGTTGATTTGATGTACACAGATCATGTCAGTGGTTTTAAAATTGTTGATTTGATGTACACAAATCATGTCAGTGGTTCTAAAATTGTTGATTTGACGTACACAGATTATGTCAGTGGTTCTAAAATTGTTGGTTTGATGTACACAGATCATGTCAGTGGTTCTAAAATTGTTGATTTGACGTACACAGATCATGTCAGTGGTTCTAAAATTGTTGGTTTGACGTACACAGATCATGTCAGTGGTTTCTAAAATTGTTGGTTTGACGTACAAAGATCATGTCAGTGGTTCTAAAATTGTTGGTTTGATGTACACAGATCATGTCAGTGGTTCTAAAATTGTTGGTTTGGTGTATACAGATCATGTCAGTGATTCTAAAATTGTTGGTTTGATGTACACAGATCAGCTGAGTGGTTCTAAAATTGTTGATTTGATGTACACAGATCATGTCAGTGGTTCTAAAATTGTTGGTTTGATGTACACAGATCATGTCAGTGGTTCTAAAATTGTTGATTTGACGTACACAGATCATGTCAGAGTTTCTAAAATTGTTGGTTTGATGTACACAGATCATGTCAGTGGTTCAAAAATTGTTGGTTTGACGTACACAGATCATGTCAGTGGTTTCTAAAATTGTTGATTTGATGTACACAGATCATGTCAGTGGTTCTAAAATTGTTGATTTGACGTACACAGATCATGTAAGTGGTTTCTAAAATTGTTGATTTGACGTACACAGATAATGTCAGTGGTTTCTAAAATTGTTGATTTGACGTACACAGATCATGTAAATGGTTCTAAAATTGTTGATTTGATGTTGTCCTCAGATCCGCTAAGTGGCTCTCATATTTAATTTTATTTATAAAATGGTTTAGCGATCCCAGCTTAGTGTTCTACGGAACTTCTCGGGGGTTGAGAACTCACGTAATCAACACGAGTTTCTTTTTTTTTACTGCGGCAAAACGAAATGAACAGACAAACCAATTCCAAGTCTAACAAAAGATTGTTGTCTATAGAGAGTATGAAATTATCCGTGAACAGAAAAAAAAAATATTCTGTCAAGGACAAAATATATAACCTTTAATTTTTTCTCCTTCCGCTCAGAGAGTATAGTTATTATTGTTTTGTTACAAGTCTTTTTTACAAGCTTGATTTGTAATTCATTTTCATTTCATTATTTTTTTTCCGGGCAAGGGGGTGGGGGGGGGGTGGAATTATTATTCTAGGTTTGATGTAAGAAGTGTGAGTTTAATCTTACGAGAGATCGCTGGTTTGTTTCGTTGTTTATTGTTTTATAATCCTGCTTTTGAAATTGTTTTTTCTCGCACAAAAAGAGTTGGCTTGATTTGATCCGCCGGTTTTTTTTTTCTTTTCTCTTTTATGATGTAAATTAGAATGTATATATATGTCAGGGAGGAAGGATTTTTTTTTTAGTGCGAGGTTGTCAGGGACGCTAGCTGTTTTACAATGGCTGTCTCTGTAGAGACAGGTTCCATTGCTTCTGAGCAGAGGCGTGGTAAAACGTTTTTGATTGCTTAGGGAGAAGTTTGCCCCCCCCTTTTTACGCCCCCACCCACCCCCCTCTCTCCCAAATTCATTAATGATGTTTGAGATATGGGGGTTTTCTGTCATGATTTCTTGGAACAACCCATTGGCGTTTGCTCCGGAAGGGAAAGGGGTGGGGGGGGAGCAGGGGGTAGATATCCCACCCCTCCATCCATTGCTACGCCACTGCTTCTGAAAAAAACAATTTTTTTTTTGAGTCTGGTGATGGCAATTCTCAACCCCCCCCCCCTGAAATAGGGGGAGATTATTCTCTTTTTGTTAAGAACGGTCGCGGCTCCATTCAGACCGAAGGAGGGAAGTTGTGGCCCCTTGTAGGACAAAGCGAAAGTGAAAGGTAGATTATTATAATTTGTGTTTGTACGGCGAGATAACCTGGATCTAGATGGCTTAGCGTGTGGGAGTAATAGATTGGGGAGGGAGGGAGGGATGGGGGAAGAGAGAGAAAGGGAGAGAGTGAGAGAGCCAGCTGATCATGAGGCCCTGAAAATTCTCACCAACTTAAGCTCTCCCCCCCCCCCGTCTCTGATTTCCACGCACTCTCGGTTTACTGTACTGGACGGGGCCAATTAGGGCTTCTGGTGGGGCCCTGACTTGTTTTAGGGTTTCACCCCCTTTCCCTTGCTTTAAAATGGGAAGAAGAAAACAAAAAATTATAAAACGAAAAATAGCCAACAGCCAAATTAAAAAATACCCAACAGCCAAATTAAAAAACAGCCGCAGGTAGAACAAAGAAAATCCGTGGTGGGAAAGAAATAACAAATTGGCGGTAAAATCTCAGATTGGCGTTAGGGAAAAAAAAAACAGCAAAGTGAATTGTTTAAAAAATAGCCAATAGCCAAATTATGAAAAAAAAGTCACATGTAGAACAAAAAAAGTCATTGGTGGGAAAATCTCAGATTGGCGTTAGGAAGAAAAAAAACAGCAAAGTTAATAGTTTAAAAAAATAGCCAACAGCCAAATTAAAAAAAAAAGCAATAGAGGAAAAAAAAACGCTGGTAAAGAAATAAAGATAAAAAGCCTGAAGATATATTTGATACACAATCCTATGGCGGTAAAATCCCAAAACCCAATTTAAAAAAAAGCTGAAGCGAAAAAAAAAAGTTAATGGTTGGGGAAAAGAGCCAAAAAATAAATAACGAAAATAAAAGTTTGAGTGGTAGAAATGTTCACCATAATTTCATTCGTGTACTTACAGTTTTTAAGTACACCCACCTTTTATCTCCCCCTCCTGCATACCACAGTTGGTGTTCGCGCGCGCGCGTGTGTGTGTGTGCGTGTGTGTGTGTGTGTGTGATCAGCTGGAATTATTATAGCATGATGCACTTTATGTTGCCAGTGTCTGTAATGCACCGCTTGTCGTCATTGTGTATCAAGGTGAACTTTGAACTCCTGAATAATCTCGGTGACAAAAATGTTTTCATCTCCAAGCTAAACAATCGTCGAGAAGGATGGATGTCAGGAAAGATGGGTTGGAGAGTTTTAAAAAACAAAAAATACACTTTCTATTTCTAGATTACACTAGCCATTTCCAGGGAATCTCAACTTTGATAAAAAGCACTTTTATATCTTAATTTCATAAATCGAAATCATGTTTGTCTTTTGTAAACGATTTAACTGTAAATTATTCATTTATTTACCGCACAAAAAAATTGTTTTTTTAACAGATTAAAAAAAATAATTATGTAAACTTCAGAAATTAAGATTATTTACTGATACTAACAGTTTTAGAAACTTCGATTTAGGAAATTATCGCAATTGTTGCTGTTGTTTTTCGTCGCTGTTATGTAAAGGGGGGGGGCGAAGTAATAGATTGTTTGAGAACATTGGCTTGATTGGGAGAGAGATGAGAACAGCCGCTTGAGTGCTGTCACAATCATGCGCATAATCACACAAGCGAACACAAACAGACGCACAACACTCGGCCCTGGCTGAAACGAACTGAGGAGCTAATCTTGCACGATGTGTAACTCTAGCTAACTGAGGAGCTAGTCTTGCACGATGTGTAATTCTAGCTAACTGAGGGGCTAATCTTGCACGATGCGTAATTCTAGCTAACTGAGGAGCTAATCTTGAACGATGTGTAACTCTGGCTTACTGAGGAGCTAATCTTGAACGATGTTAACTCTGGCTTACTGAGGAGCAAATCTTGCACGATGTGTAACTCTAGCTAACTGATGAGCTAATCTTGCACGATGCATAGCTCTAGCTAACTGATGAGCTAATCTTGCACGATGCGTAACTCTAGCTAACTGATGAGCTAATCTTGTACGATGTGTATTTCTAGCTAACTGACGAGCTAATCTTGCACGATGTGTAACTCTTTTTTTTTAGTATAAGAACTGTTCCGATGGAGGTATGAGCAGTGGCGTATCGGGGTGAGTTGGGGGGGGGGCGTTCTGCCAGGGGCGACGCTTATTTTGACACCGACAAGGGGCTGCATATATGTATTCTGCAAAGGTAATGGGACGGTGGCATTCTCAAACTCAGACCCCTCGGGCGCCGACAACACCATCCCAAGCCACTGGGTATGAGCCAAAGTCCACATTCTGCCCCCCCCCCACCCTCTCAACACACACGCACACACATTCGGCCGATGTGAAACTGTTACCATCAGAGATAAAGCACACGCCATTCACCGGATGTGGCGCACATTGCGTGTGGCGAGCAAGAGGTGGTTGGGGATGGGGGGGGAGAGGGAAGGACTTAATGTTTGTCAACTGTGTGTTTATTTGTTTGTTTTTGACAGCTGCTGTCTAGGTTGTTGTTTTTTTTTTGTTTGCTCTTCCAACTCAGTTCGGGTTACAATTTAATCCCACTTTTTTTTTTGTTACTCTGACGAATTCTAATTTCATGACACTTTGATAAAACCGTTTTTTTTTCATGACACTGCGATAAAACCGGTTTTTTTCATGACACTTTGATAAAACCGTTTTTTTTTTAATGTTTTCATTACTTATTTGTTTTTGTTTTTTGTTAACATCAAATATCGTGTGGTGGACAGGAAGGGAGAGACGAGATGGGGGTGGGGCGGGGGGTTGGAGAGAGTGAGCCTGTTGGTGGTCGAGGGACGTTGTTTGATCAGTCACGTGTCAGAGAAACAGAATTGAACCAGAGCCGCAGCCCGAAAGATTATGTCAACGGGGAAGAGATGGGGGTGGGGGGTGGGAAGGGAGGCGGGAAGTGAGAGAGACCTCCCTCCCCCCCCCCCAACCATTTGCCTTCAATTTTTCAGCAAAATAAATTGACACTTATAAATTTCGGAAAGCGACGCCCAATCCAAAGGGTAGTGGACCTTAAAAAAAAGTGTCCCCACGCCCCTCCATGTGACGGTCCTGATGGAATAGTTTCAAAACATGTTGTTGTTTGTTTTGTTGTTTTTTTTCAGATCGATTTGACGGTCCCCATGCATCGTCGAAAATTAAGGGCCCGCCTAGAGCACCCACCAGTATACGCCCCTGTTTAATTAAAATGTTTCAGTTCCCCCCTCCCCCCCCCCCCCCCCCTACGTATTTTTTGCCTACGTTGCTGCACGTTTTGTATTTTTTCAGTCGGTCGAGAATACTATTTGTGGTATTTCGTTTTAGATTGTCCAGTTTAATCCAACTGCTTCACACACACACACACACACACACACACGCACGCACGCACGCACGCACGCACGCAGATGACGGATGCAGCTTTATGAGCCGTTGGGTGTGGGGTGGGGGTTGTGAGTGTTAGCGCCCCACCCACCGCGAGCTGATTAATTTATGGACCGTCCCAAATATTCCTGGCATGCTCAAAGACAACAAACGGCATGGGGTATTTGGTCTGACACCTGCTGGTGCGCAGCACACACACACATACACATACACACACATACACTGTTGTCAAATTTGTATCTGTAGACAGAGCTGTTCTTATGTTGTTATGAACAGGAAATCTGGTCAGCTGGCTAACCCCCGCTCAGGCCCGTAGCATGCGGGGGGGGGGGGGGAAAGGGGGCCGCCCCCCCCCCTTCGTTTTGTTTGGCCCCGCTGCTTATTTGTTCTACTGAGTAAAATGTACTACCTGCCCAACCCTGCTATTGCCTGGCCCCTGCTGTAGAATGCCTGGCCCCTGCTGTAGAATGCCTGGCCCCTGCTGTAGAATGCCTGGCCCCTGCTGTAGAATGCCTGGCCCCTGCTGTAGAATGCCTGGCCCCTGCTGTAGAATGCCTGGCCCCTGCTGTAGAATGCCTGGCCCCTG
Source organism: Bulinus truncatus (assembly GCA_021962125.1). Classification (NCBI taxonomy): domain Eukaryota; kingdom Metazoa; phylum Mollusca; class Gastropoda; family Planorbidae; genus Bulinus; species Bulinus truncatus. Next base: position 1,389,045 of record JAGDYQ010000107.1, on the reverse strand, counting down.
CTGTAGAATGCCTGGCCCCTGCTGTAGAATGCCTGGCCCCTGCTGTAGAATGCCTGGCCCCTGCTGTAGAATGCCTGGCCCCTGCTGTAGAATGCCTGGCCCCTGCTGTAGAATGCCTGGCCCCTGCTGTAGAATTTTCACGCTACGGGGCTGCCCCCGCTCCCCCCAACCCCCTTTAAAAAAAATGTTGTCCAGCTTCAAGGAAGTGCATTCTAAGCGTTTGAAAAAGTGTAGGGCGCTGGGCTAAAATAATTTTAATGTTTGAAGGAAGGGGGGCGGGGGATTTAAAGGATAGGGAGGGGAGATATTTGCAAGCGGCGGCCTGAGCATCGTTTCTGTCATTGGAGGCCCCTCTAAAATACTTTGCCTTGGGCCACCGAATGCACATATGCCAGCCAGCCCCCCCCCCCAAATACACATATGCCCAGTCCCCCGAATGCACACATGCCTTCTTATAGCCCCCCCCACCCCAATCAGCCTGTGGGTGACATAAGGAAGGCTCTTTGTTGTTGAGTGCTATGTGAGACTGCCGGATGAGCGTGGATGTTCATGCAGCCTTAGCCGCTCTTAAGTAGGTATTTTTATGGGGAAGAAGAAAGGGGGGGGGGAGAATCATCTAGGCAGAGACTTTCTGACGTATTTCACAGTGCCGAAACTATGGATATGGGGGGGGGCGGGGTGCTTGACCTCTTTGGGGGCCCCTGCCTTTTACATTCGACACCATGCCATGAGATAATGTACTTAATATTTAATGTAAAAAAAAAATTTGGGGGCCCCCCCTCAAGTTGGGGCCGGGGGGGGATTTCGATTGTGGATCCCCCCCCTTACACCACCTCTGGGTTGGGTGTGCTCGGAAATGTGTTGGTGACGTCTGAAGGGAAGAAAGGTAGGTGAGGGGGGAAAGGTGAGATGCGATGAGAAACAGGGGGTAAATGACCTCCACAAGGTTTCGTTCATTTCCGCCCCCCCCCTTGTACACAGGAAGTGGCGCTGTGTTACAACAGCAGGTCGCGGTGACATTCTCCACGCCACTTCATGTGATCGAACGTGTCAGTAAAACACAAACACTTGACTACAAACATGTCGCTACAGATATGTCGTTACAGACATGTCACTACAAACCTGTCACTACAAACATGTCGCTACAAACATGTCACTACAAACATGTCGCTACAAACATGTCATTACAAACATGTCGCTACAAACCTGCCACTACAAACATGTCGCTACAAACATGTCACTACAAACATGTCACTACAAACATGTCGCTACAGACATGTCGTTACAGACATGTCACTACTAACCTGTCACTACAAACATGTCATTACAAACATGTCGCTACAAACATGTCGCTACAAACATGTCACTTCAAAACCTGTCACTACAAACATGTCACTACAAACATGTCACTACAAACATGTCACTACAAACATGTCACTACAAACATGTCACTACAAACACGTCACTACAAACCTGTCACAACAAACACGGAGCCGCACTGCCAACCCTACAGTCTCACTGATATGACCGATGAACTAGCCCCCCCCCCCACCCACATAAGCATGACCTAAAAGACCCCTATCCCCCCACCCTCCACCTATTCACTCGGGCAACAACAGAGCGGTTGCATGTTATAAATCTGTCCTACACATACAACACAACACACAACACAACACGCAACACAATAATATATAGGGGATATAAAGAAGAAAATGATTATTATTACTTACTTCCTTACATACATACACACACATACATATATATATATATATATATATATATATATATATATATATATATATATATATATATATATAAACTGCGTTGATCCTATAAATTAGGTCAGGGACAACCGCCATGATGCTAATAGTGTAACCGGTAACCACAGAAAGAGAAAAAATAAACTTACAAAGAACATCTTCTGTGGCTAAAAGTTTCTGCCCTCTCCCCACCCCAATAATTCACCACAGAGACCCCCCCCCCCTTCCCCTCCAATTAAATCTTGTGTCAAATTTTAACCTTCGCGTTATTTCAACAGTTATTTCCCCTCCTCCCCCCCCCCCCATCTCACCCCTGCCCTCACTTCTCCTCCTGTCCCTGTTGCTGGACACGCAGCATGCGTCACGTGAGCCTTCTCCCCCCCCCCCCTCTCTCTCTCTCTCTCTCTCTCTCTCGCACACCCTCTCCTATCATGCGTTCATTTCTGCAAGGATTGCAAAAGCAATTGGGGGGGGGGGGGAGTGTTTTACTTTGTTAACAATGTAACGAAATTACGGTAGGAATAAATGACGTTCAAAAAAGAAAATAGTTTTTTTTTTTTAATTGGGTTTTTTGTATTTTGCTGTGTGCGTCAATTTATCATCTCAGTTATCTGTGTCAATTATCTGTGTCGTCAATTATCTGCGTTATTTATGTGTATTCCATGATATGTGCCAATTATCTGTCTTCCATTATCTGTGTCAATTATCTTGTGTCGTCGATGATCTGCGTCGTAAAATTATCTAAGTCGTCCATAATCTGTGTCACACTATCTTTGCCGTTAACTATCTGTGTCTAACTATCTTTGCCGTCCATTATCTGTGTCAACCATCTTTGCCGTCAACTATCTGTGTCAGCTATCTGTGTCAATGGTATTTGCCCGTCGAGACAGTGTGTTAATTGATTCCGTGAATAGTATCGAACCTCAGTACATCACAGTATACATAACCAGGCCCATGTAGGGCCCACAAACCGGCATAAGCAGGGGCTTCGAGAGCCAACAAGGGCCCCAGAGCAGGATATCATTGGGGGCCCTCTAATAAACAATGAGTGGTGAAAACATTGACATGGTCGGGGCGGCCGGGCCCCCTTATAGATGCGGGCCCCCTGGCAATGACCCCCCTGACTCCCTCCCCTCTCGGCTTGCCTGGGCATAAGCATCACCCTCCCCCCATTGTACCCCTTCTCCTCCATTTCAACCTCTCCTCCCCCCCCCCCCCAAGTTAAATGAGAGGGGGCACCATGTCAGTACAAACTCCTGTCAAATCTGATGCTACAGATGATCCAGCAGGTAACTTTTTTTTATTTACACAACACAGTTGAAATACCAGAGGCGTACCTAGGGTGGGGGAGGGGATTTAAATTAAAAAGTCCCGCGGGCCCCAGCTTGATGGGTAGGGGGGACCCAAATATTTTTGTTACATTAAATATTAAGTACATTATATCATGTCATGGTGTCGAATGTCAACATGCAGAGGCCCTAAAAGAGGCCAAGCCTTTCCCGGGGCCCCAAATCCCTAGGTTCGGCACTGACCCAACCCCACACCTCCCCCCTGCTTACCTACCCCCCCACCTTGTTATTATCATTGGTTTATATTTTTACTGCTCATGCTTTCCCCCACCACTTCCCCCTCCCACCACGCCATTTCCCCGCCTTACCATAAAGAATTCTGGGGATTAACACAGATTAATAGATAAAACGAGTGTGGTACGCATGGGGGGACGTGCTGTGTAGGGCGGGCGACTAGTGACATGCAGCTCCCCGGTTCGAAGCCGGCAGTACGTTTAACCGTTTTACCCGGTTGTGGTAGTTTTTTTTCCGGCTCTCGTGAAAGCTCTTATGCACCTGTGGACATTGCTCATGCCCCCCCCCCCCCGCAGTGCCTCCATAACCAGTGCACTCTCTCTGCTGTGGTGGGCGATGAAAGATGATGGGGCCACTACAAAAAAAGCTCGTCGTGTTAGTGATCGACATGATGTAAAGGCATTTTCAGTGCCGAACCTAGGGAATTGGGGGCCCGGGGGCTTGGCCTCTTTGGGGGGGGGGCAGCATTTTTACACCATGACATGAGATAATATAATTAATGTATAATGTAAACAAAATTGTGGAATTTGGACCCATCCCTCCCCCACCACCCTAGGTACACCACTGGTCATTCTAAAAAGGATTCTTTCCTTACAGGCAAGTGGTTGAAAAAAGAAAAGTTTTCAGTACCAACAAGGAGGTGAAGGGAAGAGGAGGGAGGAGGAATGTCCGATACAAGTCACCGGTGCGTGTCACCGTTACAAAAAAACCGTTATGATGTAACCTTCACCCGTCACTGGGTTAAGCGAAATTTCTTTTTTTTTTTTTTTTGCTGTAATTTAATTTTATGATATAGTTGAGTGATTTTAAAAAAAAAAGCTGTTATGTGTCATAACTATTCGTCATCGGGCAGTCCACAGAGTAGAAATAGGTCAGAAGGCGGAACCTGGTGATGTCTTGGTTACACATACACCTTTTTTGACGGGCAGAATCACATTGATTCGACTCTCTTATAGACCAGGTGGTGGGCAAAGTTTGTAAAAAAAAAAATCGCGGGCCACAATGGGCTCTTAAATTTTTTCAGTATGGGCCGCAGCGAGCATGAGCAGACGTGAGAATGGTTTATATGTGAACCTCAATTCAACGTTCTTACATCTCACAACGCCTGAATTCTCCATTACAGATTCTCCTCAAACAGATATCGCTTTGTTCATGGTTTGTTTACTTGCTGACACACACACACACACACACATACACACACACATGCTGGTCTGATTCTGGGTCATTCTGAATTAATTCCGCCCCCACCCCTTCTCACCCTTTCCATCTTCTAAACTGTTTTTTTTTTAAATCAAAATAATTACATGAAAAAAAAACGTGCAAAATCCTTCCATTTACCTCTCTCTTTCTTCTCTCTTCCCTCTCTCCTCCATCTCTCTTCCCTCTCTCCTCCCTCTCTCTTTACTCTCTCTTTACTCTCTCCTCCCTCTCTCTTCCCTCCCTCTTCCCTCTCTCTTCCTTTTCTCCCCTCTCTCCTCCTTCTCTCTTCCCTCTCTCCTCCCCCTCTCTTACCTCTCTTTCCTCTCTCCTCCCTCTCTCTTTACCCTCACCTCCCTCTCTCTCCTTCCTCTCTCTTCCCTCTCTCTTCCGTCTCTCCCGTCTCTCCTCCTTCTCTCTTTCCTCTCTCCTCCCTCTCTCTTTCCTCTCTCCTCCCTCTCTCTCCTTCCTCTCTCCTCCCTCTCTCTTCCCTCTCTCTCCCTTTATCCTCCTCTGAACCCCCTTGCTGTTTATCGATACACAGGGGACCCTTTAAGCCCACAACATCCATCCTTTTCTCCACGTTCTTCATTTATCTCTTCTTTCTTTGCTTCTTTCTCTTTTTTCTCTCTTTCACCGACTCTTCTATCCATTTCTCTCTCGACCAGCCCTCCCCCCCCTTCCAATCCTAGCAACAAACAATAAAAAAGTTACCTTTTAAAATTGTCATTTCAACTTTAAACAACTTTGTCTCTGTGTGGGTGTGTCAGTCTGGGGGAAACCCGATTCACGTACTTTTATTTTCCCCATTCTCTCATTTGTTTATACTTTTCTGTACATCTTTTTTTTTATTTTTCCTTTCGTTATCGGTCAGTTGGGTTTTCCCGCTCCAAAGCTAAAACATCTCTATACCACTACTTCCACTGACTTCTCGACCGATAACACACCATAAACATAAACAACACCCCCCCCACACACACACACACAAAACACACTGGCTCTGACACTAATAAAAAAGAAAAGAGAATAGAAGAACCAGAAGTTGACCTCCTAGATTTCAGGCCGAGTTCAGTCAGTCTCGGGCAAATACTGTCCATTCTTAAAGGGTCAATACTGCCTAATGAGGTCAGCTGTACTTTAGAGCTCACGTTCCAGGGAAGACTCATTGACCCCCCCCTCTCTCTCTCCCTATCTCTCTTTCACACACTCTCTCTCACCCTCTTTCTCTCACACTCTCTCTCCCTACCTCTCTTTCTCTCCCTATATCTCTCACTCACCCCCTCTCTCTCTTTCTCCCTATCTTTCTCTTCACTCTCTCACCACCCTCTCTCTCTCTTTCTCTCACACTCTCTCTCTCCCTATCTCTTTCTCTCCCTCTCTCTCCCACACACTCTCTCTCCCTCCCTATCTCTCTCTCTCACTCTCTCTCTTTCTCCCCCCTCTCTCTCTGATCCAAGACTGTTCAACTTGCTACTAACATATACTCAGAGTCGTTTCTGACGTTTTCATGCCCCCCCCCCCCTAGTTTAAAGGTACATCTGAAAGCCTTAAAGGAACGTAATTTGAGGGTGGGGAAGGGTCTATTTAATGGCAACTTTGGTTGCTACATGCTGAAACACTGTCAGGACCGTCACTTGCAAATATTGGGGGCCTGTCCCTCTACAAATCTTTGCAAAACTGTAGCCTCCTTTCAAAACCCCCCCACCCCCCCTTTTCTTCTAATCTTACTTGTAGGTCAAAAAGCCTAAATGCCTAACCAAGTTTGGTGGAAGGGGGGGGGGGAATCCCCATCACATCAGTTCTTCAAAAACAATGTATAAAACACGTTGTGTTTTTTTTTTTTTATCAAATTACGCCCTTGCAGGCTCACAACGCCCTACCACCACCACGCCCTTGGCATGAAGGAACGCGGATCCCAGCCCGATGTAGTACGGGTAGCCAGGTCAGGGCATGACCTTAAAAAACAATAAAGGTCACCCCTTAGTTTCATGTTTAGAAAAACCTATTTCAGCTGTTATTTACGCTTCGTCGAGTTGGTTACCTTTCTGTTTTTCGTTTATAGCCTGCGGCGCTTGTTGGTGTGACTTTTTTTTTTTGTAAAGACTCGTGACGCCACCAGACCGTGTAAAAAGTGTAGTACGGCCGCGTCAGTGTCCATCAATCTGACAAAAGAGGTAGGTTCGATGTCCACTTGTGAGGTCAAGATCCTCTTTATGACGACTTCTGAAACCTCGGTACCGTTGTGGTCAAGTCATGCAAGAGGTCAATTGGCCGTATTCCAGCGTTGTGGTCACGTCACGCAAGAGGTCAGTTAGCCGAATTCCGGCGTTGTGTTCACGCAAGAGGTCAGTTATCCGGATTCCAGATATTAAAAAGTCAAAAATAGTTTAGAGAGACCATGGTGTAGTCATGTTATTACGGTTAGTCAAATAGTGGAAGAGAAATCAAATCATTTTGGAGCCGCAAGGAATCATGTGCCGCAAGGAACCATGTGCGCAAGGAATCATGTGCCGCAAGGAATCATGTGCCGCAAGGAATCATTTGACGCAAGGAATCATGTGCCGCAAGAAATCATGTGCCGCAAGGAATCATGTGCCGCAAGGAATCATGTGCCACAAGGAATCATTTGACGCAAGGAATCATGTGCCGCAAGAAATCATGTGCCGCAAGGAATCATGTGCCGCAAGGAATCATGTGCCACAAGGAATCATTTGACGCAAGGAATCATGTGCCGCAAGGAATCATGTGCCGCAAGGAATCATGTGCCGCAAGGAATCATGTGACGTAGCCAGCAGCGTAGGAGGGGTACTGGGGGGGGGCTATGGGGCGGCCGCACAAGGCGCCGATAGAGCGATATTAAAAGCTCTTTGCAGTTTGCAGATTGCGCGGAAGGCGTCAAAAATGTAGCTCACATCGGGCGCCACGAGAGCTAGCTACGGCTCTGGCAATAACACAAAGATGTGCTGTGGAACCTGTGCTATATTAGTGCTATTAGAAAGAGAAAAATATATTTATAGAAAATAACTTGATGGAAAAAATACATTGTTTCTCTACGGATCTTTTCGGTGGATCGTTTTGCGGTTTCGGTTGATTTGAAAAAAAAAAATCAACATTCGTTGAAGATTTTTGATTGGCCAAAATCCTCTGAGGTCTACCAATTATTTACTCTCTCCACTTCTGGGTCAAAATATCCCATAATTTTCCATCACGTGGTCAATCTCTTTTATTTTGTTCTTGTTTTGTTTTCTTCTGTTCTCTAATGGCTTTGACCTTTACGTGACTTTGACCTTTACGTGACTTTGACCTTTACGTGACTTTGACCTTTACGTGACTTTGACCTTTACGTGACTTTGGCCTTTACAAGACTTTGACCTTTACGTGACTTTGTGAAGACATTTAAACTGGACAGTCTCACCCCCCCAACCTACCACCCCCCCACCTCTCTCTCTCTTCCCCGTCCATGGCGGATTGATTGAGAAAACAGACTTTGAGTGACAGAGTGAGAGAAAAAAAAAGAGAGAGAGAGAGATAACGGGGTAGACGAGTTTTGCAGTATAGCCTAAGGTCATGTATTAATTGTTGGTCAGATGAAACCCCCCCTCCCCAATACCACACACGGACGCACACCCTTTACTCTAAGATTTCCGATTTTTTCCCCTCAAGGCAACAGCAGGTGGGGTAGGGATGGAATGAATGTGTGTGTGTGGGGGGGGGGGGTATTTTTTTTAGGGGAAGTTGTTCCAAGCTTGAGCCTACAAGAATTTTGTTGAAATGGGTATTTGGGGGCATATTGTCACACACGGTGACAGCGCACCACTCGTAGGACAGTGTCACTATGTGACACATCATTCGATTGAAACTCTTCTTTCATTGGTTCTTTGTTTTTGTTTACATGTGGATAGTGAAACTTAATTAGGTCTCTAGGTGGGGTCAAGGGTCGCCAAAGTATGAGAACCACTGCTCTTGACGATGTAACATACGCACCACATCGCGCACACGCCACACACACCGCGCACATACCACATTACACCACACCATACAACATTACCACACATATCTTACACCACACACACCATTCCACACAACACTACCACGCATACATCAATCCACACAACACCCCCCACATACACTACACCACATATACACCACTCCACACAACACCACCGCACATACACTACACCACACAACACTATCACACATACAATACAACCACATATACACTACACAGTGCATCACATATGTACCACTCCACGCAACACCATGACACATGCAGTATTCTACACAAAACCACCACACATACAGTTTTCCACACACCACCACCACACATGCACCATTTCACACACAACCACCACACATAGCACTACACCACATATACACCACTCCACACATACATAGTTGACTGAAAGATACAAACAATAATTTCCCTATATACCCACACGGCTGCCACCCCTTTAATGTCGCAGGCAGGTGTGCCGGCTAATGACATCATTTGGTGCAATTTTATCGGCTATAATCTCTAAACCAACTTTTGGGGGAGACACACACACACACACACAAAATATTTCTAGAGTGTTAAAACTTTCACAGGTGTGGATATGTATTTGTATGTAGCGGGTGTGTGTGTGTGTGCGCGCGCGCGTGCACAGGATTGCTTGCCTAAAAAAAAACATCGGGGGGTGGAGGGGGGAGAGATTATTTCTTGTTTCTGAAGTTGGTTTTTCTCTAATTAATCCTTGAAGATAAATGACGTAGCCACTTAACGGTTAGATATTAGATATTGTATTACCTTGTCTTAAACTGTCAAGTTATATCTGGTCTGTGTGTACCATCTGGGTGTACAATCTGTGTGTGCTACCTGTGTGTACAATCTGTGTGTACAATCTGTGTGTACAATCTGTGTGTGCAATCTGTGTGTGCAATCTGTGTGTGCAATCTGTGTGTGCAATCTGTGTGTGTACAATCTGTGTGTACGTATGTGGTTAACTAATGCAATAGAATGTAGGAAAAGGGGGGGGGGGGTACACTGTCTGCTTTTACTTCAACCAGGAAGTGGTAGCCATCGGTGGTTTTTTTCTCCCAGGACCGTCATGTTGTTTGGGTTTTCGACGGAATCCGTTCTATAGTACGGGTGATAGTGCGGTGTAGTGTGCTCCACTGTCGACCAGAGGGACCTGAGTTCGAACCTCAGTAGGACTCTTGGGGATTTTTTTGCATGACCTTGTGTAAGTCCCCAAAGAGGGTGGAGGGTGGGGGGGAGGGGTAAAGGCGCCTGGGTGTTGTGCTAACCACCACAATCCCTTCACAAGTCGAGGCTACTGAAACAGATGGAATTCTACAGCTTCCCCCGATGAGCCCTTATAGGGGCTTTAAAGAACTTTACGTACATAGGATGCATGGTTGTGTATGTGTGTGTGTGTGTGAGAGAGAGAGAGGGGGGGTGAGAGTATCACAAGTAATATCTGGTGAGGCATTTAATAATTCACCCTTGCACAAACGGACATCTTGATAGTTTGGAGCAGGGGGTGGGGGTGTATTTGAGCTTGCAGCAGAATAAAATCTATCAGAACCAGTTTATTATCTTCCTTTAAACAAATAAATAAACATTATATTTACGCCATTGTGTGTGTGTGTGTGTGTGTGAGCGTGTGTGTGTGCGTGTGTGTGTGTGTGAATTATGACGATCTCCACTGAACAAACAAACCAACACACACACACACACACACACACAGGAAACAAACAATAACAACGAAAGAAGCACATAAAAAACAAAAAAATTCAAATTAATCGTAAAATTGATATTTTTTCTAAAAATAGAACTTTCATGTTTCTCCCATTGTGAACTCACTGCGCATGTGCAAGCCGCGTCCACGTGACGTTGATTTGATCAGACCAATAGTTGTGTTGTTTTTTTTTCTGTAATGGAAGTGTCAAAATGAATTTAAGAATTGACAGAAGACTTAACAAACAAGTCAAAATTAAAAAAAAATATCTATGAATTCAAAAGGTAAAAGATATGAATTAAAAAAAAATCCTAAAATGCTGACGTGGTCAATTTTATATCTATTCAGCGCTTCTGTGGACTCTGTTGTTGGTATGGACTCTGTTGTTGGTATGGACTATGTTGTTGATGTGGACTCTGTTGTTGGTGTGGACTCTGTTGTTGGTGTGGACTCTGTTGTTGGTGTGGACTCTGTTGTTCAGACTTCTGTGTTGTTTCTCAACAGTGGGGTGGGTGTGTGTGTGTGTGTAAGCGTATGTGTGTGTGGGAGTCTGTGTGTGTGGTGTGTGTGTTTGGGGAAGGTAGTCTGTGTGTGTGTATGTTTGGGTATGGGTGTGTATGTGTGGTGGTGTGGGAGGAGTGTCAGTGTGGTGGTGTGGGAGGAGTGTCTGTTTGTGTCTGTGTGTGTTTATGGCATTTTTTCGTTTACTTTAAACATTCGCTAAATTAGAAATCATTACTTGCCAAGGGCCCCTTTGTCCGTTGGGGCGAGGTGGCCCTAGTTTGACGATCTATCAGTACGGCCCTGCATAGATATATATACACGCAAGACAGAGTGAAACAGAGGCGACGGGCAGAACCACACACACGGACAGACAGACGCACGGACAGACAGACAGACAGACACGCATTCGGCGGAGAAATCAGCGCCTGTACAAAAATTAATAACGGTACCGAATCGGAGGGCGGGGCTGCTTGTGGGGAGGGGGTGGGGGGTTGATGAGGTAGGTGATGTGTGAGTCAGATGACGCCATTAGGGTTTGGTCGTGTAGAGGTGCCTGCTGGGGTGGATGGCGCCCCGTGCACGTCAAGCAACGCCGACGCACACCTAAAGATGATTGCACTCACTCACACGCACACACACACACACCTCATTTAACACCACCCCACCCCCCACACTTTTCTGGAACAGATGTTGGCACGTGAGCAGTCACACAAGGCTCGTCAAGTTTTGAGAACATACTTCTGTCGTTGTTGGTGTTGATATTGAAGATGTTGGTATTGTAGCAGTTGTTGCTGTTTTTGATGTTGTAGCTATTGTTGCTATTGTTGATGTTGAAGATGTTGGTATTGTAGCTGTTGTTGATGATGTAGCTGTTGTTGATATTGAAGATGTTGGTATTGTAGCTGTTGTTGCTGTTTTTGATATTGTAGCTGTTGTTGATATTAAAGCTGCTGATGTTGTAGCTGTTGTTGCTGTTTTTGATATTGTAGCTGTTGTAGCTGTTTTTGATGTTGTAGCTGTTGTAGCTGTTGTTGATATTGAAGATGTTGATATTATAGCTGTTGTTGTTGTTTTTGATGTTGTTGCTGTTGTTGATGTTGTTGCTGTTTTTGATGTTGTAGCTGTTGTTGCTGTTGTTGATATTGAAGATATTGATATTGTAGCTGTTGTTGTTGTTTTTGATATTGTAGCTGTTGTTGATGTTGTTGATATTGTAGCTGTTGTTTACGTCATTGTTATTTTTTTTTAAGGCTTGACAATAAAATAAAGCTTGTTTCTCTTTTTTATTTTTCTGTTGTAAATTCAATTCTAGCCTGTTTGCCTGGCTTTTGTCGTCTGTTTCCACACATGCGTGGCCTTGAACTTTCACCTGCGTCAAGGTATCTTTTATTCTTGCTCTCTCTCTCTCTCTTTTCTCTCCCCTCCCCCACATCTTCAGTTAGAAAGAACATCAGGCGGTGTATGTACAGCAGATGTGACAACTGTCTCCCATACATGTTTGAACACATGCAGAACACTCAGGATAAGACATTTATAATTATTTCTTCACTTCTATGATCCAGTACAGGCAGACGATAAAAAACGAAATATGTCAAACTCCTGACATAATTCTCTATTCTTTCATTTTCGTATTGTTTTATTTTTAAAGTTATTATTTCTTTCGTATTTTTCCCCCCATATTTATCAAGTAAAAGTTTTAAGAAGTGTAGAATTCAAATGTTTCTGTAACCACTTCGGTTACCACAACGCCCAGCTGCCATTACTTCCCCTTCTTATGTCAGATGACCCATTTAAAGTTTGGGGGAGGGGGGGTTGGATTTGTGGGACTTTCCGAAAATTTAGTCAGACAAGTCGACCGCTCTACCCCCCCACCCTCCATTGTTTTGTTTACTTTTCTAGTCTTCTACGTTATATCTCTTTCTTTTCTTTTGTATTCTTTCTTTTCTGTTGAGTATTATCCTGTTTCTTTTCCCACTTAATCAGTTGTGATATGTAACGCATTGATAATAGTACGTATAAGGTCTGACGCCGTTAAGAAGCGAACCCTACAGTCCCAAGCGCACTCAACTCGCTAACCCTCGACCAAATAGCCTCGAGTTTTGAAAAGTAAAACAAAAAAAAAAAAGGAATTGTAACATGTTTGGTATTAGACACTGGGATATATTTTCACCTGGAACTAATGTACGTAATTTAAACTTTCCACCTCCTCCCTTTTCTCTCCCCCACCACCACCACCCCTTACCCACACCCAATAGGTGGGCGACGATCGTTACCCTGCCTCTGCAATGAAATACTTTATATATCGAAAACAGGAGTTTTAAAGTGAAACTGCACGTGTATAAGATTGAAATCGCTGACAGGGCTAGCCTCACTTACCCTTGTCTGTATTGCTGCGCGGGTTGTGTTGGGACTGACATGTTTATTTCACGAAACCTGAGTTTAATTAGAGCGACAGCAGCAGCAGCAGCAACAACAACAACAAAATGGATGACGTAAAGAAAACTTGAAAACAAATAAATAAACAAACTAGTGGGCGTCAACATCCATGTGAGCTGGGTGGGGTGGAGTGGGGGGGTGGTTTGTTTATTTACATGTCAGGTCACCTGGCTGTGGAGCACTGAGCGATTCGGTTTGTTTTTTTCCTTGCGTCACGTGCATTGCGTAACACCAGGTCCGCCACCAAGTGCCTGCACTTAGTGACCCCCCTCATCAGCCCGGGTCAGATGTATTGCGCAATAGAATCTCGGCTGTTAGATTGTCGTGAGGGGCCCAAACACATTGGTCGGCCAGAGGGGGCCCAAACACAATGGTTGGCTAGAGGGGCCCAAACACAATGGTCAGCCAGAGGAGGTCCAAACACATTGGTTGGCCAGAGGGGCCCAAACACAATGGTTGGCCGAATGGGCCCCAACACAATGGTTGGTCAGAGGGGCCAAAACACGCAGGGTGGCCAAAGGGCCCCAACACACAGGATAGCCATAGGGCCCCAACACACTAGTGGGCCAGAGGGGCCCCAACTCACAGGTTGGTCAGATAGGCCCCCAACATTCAGGTCTATCATACTATGTACATTGTGCTATGCCTGACTTAGCAAGTGCCGTGCATTGAATACTTTGTACTGGTGATTCTGTATCGATGACTGTGTTCTGATGACAGTATCGATGACTCTGTATCGATGACTGTTCTGATGACTCTACTGATGACTCTGTACTGATGACTTTTTACCTTGAATGTTATTGCATATAAATCGACTCATTCCTTCCACCCATCCATGTTGCAATCATCTACCTGTCCATGGATTTATTCCTTCCATCTATCCACCTTCCATTCCCCTCCACGCCTCTATTCATTCATCCCATCTTTCCATCCATCCATCCGCAAAAAAAAACCTCCTGTTCATCCATCTTTCACTTTCATTTTATTTTTTCTTTCCAACATTATTTCACACATCCATGGATTCATCCATCCGTTCATCCACAAAACTCAATATACATCACTTGATTCAATCATACATGGCTATCTCTCCGTCCATGTATCCATATATCCACTGCTTGAAACCCGCCAATCGATTGTTTATTTCACACATCCATGGATTCATCCATTCGTCCATTCGCCAATCCAACATTCTGTCACACATCCATGGATTCATCCATCCGTTCATCCATAAAACCAATTAACGTCAATTAATTCATTTCATCCATGGCTATCTCTCCGTCCATGTATCCATATATCCACTGCTCTAAACCCGCCAAACGATTCTTTATTTCACACATCCATAGATTCATCCATTCGTTCATTCGTCAATCCAACTCATCCAAGTCTTGAATTCTCCCATTCAACCACACGTGCATCGATAAACACAACAAAGACATTCAAACAACTGACCCAATGTCCAACTGGTCAAACGGGGTGTTTTTTTTTCTTTTTCAATGTGTCCAGTCGAAAGTTTCTGCCGGACAAGACCCGTCACAAGAGGCAGACGTTACAGGACATGACCAGGCCGTTGAAACAGTGGTTGGTCAAGCATCGGGAAAATCCGTATCCATCGAAACAAGAGAAGATTGAGCTGGTCAAGACTAGCCGGATGTCCATGACACAGGTATGGGGGGGTACATGTGCTGACCACAAATTGAATGTATTAATCTTGTAATCTGTTTATATATCTATCCATGCACCTCTCTGTCTGTCTCATCATCTGTGTATGTTCATTGTGGATATATAAATCCACATAATCCACCTCTCTGTCTGTCTCATCATCTGTGTAAGTTCATTGTGGATATATAAATCCACATAATCCACCTCTCTGTCTGTCTCATCATCTGTGTATGTTCATTGTGGATATATAAATCCACATAATCCACCTCTCTGTCTGTCTCATCATCTGTGTATGTTCATTGTGGATATATAAATCCACATAATCCACCTCTCTGTCTGTCTCATCATCTGTGTATGTTCATTGTGGATATATAAATCCACATAATCCACCTCTCTGTCTGTCTCATCATCTGTGTATGTTCATTGTGGATATATAAATCCACATAATCCACCTCTCTGTCTGTCTCATCATCTGTGTATGTTCATTGTGGATATATAAATCCACATAATCCACCTCTCTGTCTGTCTCATCATCTGTGTATGTTCATTGTGGATATATAAATCCACATAATCCACCTCTCTGTCTGTCTCATCATCTGTGTATGTTCATTGTGGATATATAAATCCACATAATCCACAAGTCTGTCTATCCGCCTTAATGTTCGACTTAATGTGTTTCTTTATTTTTTATAATTTTTTGTCTCTTTCTCTCTCTCTCTCTCTCTCTCTCTCTCTCTCTCTCTCTCTCAATCTTTCTCCCTATTTCTCACTTTCTCTCACTCTCTCTTTCTCTCTTTTTCTCTCTCTCTCTTTCTCTCTTTCTCTCTCTCTCTCTCTCTTTCCTCTTTCTCTCTCTTTTTCTGTCTCTCTTTTTCTTTCTCCCTCTTTCTCATTCTCTCCCCCCTCTCTCTTTCTCTCTCTTTCTCTCTTTCTCCCTCTCTCACTCTCTCTTTCTCTCTATCATTATCTCTTCCTCACTCGCTCTCTTTCTCTCTCTTTCTCTCTCTCTCTCTCTCTCTTTCTGTCTTTCTCCCTCTCTCACTCTCTCGCTCTCTCTCTCACACTATCTCTTTCTCTCTCTCTCTCTCTCTCTTTCTCTTTCTTCCTTTCTCTTTCTCTCTCTCTCTCTCTCTCCCTCTCTCTTTTTCTCTCTCTCTCTGGTCTTTGGTATCGTTCCGGTTGAGCAGACAATCCAGTGATAAGTCTCACTTTACACCCCCATGCCTCAGGTCAGCAATTGGTTCGCCAACGCCAGGAGGAGGCTGAAGAACACAGTCCGTGGGGAGAACGTCTCCTGGGCCCGGAGGATCAAAGACTACAACCAGTTCGCCGAGGGCAACGCCGAGCGGCTCAACTTCTCTTCGTCAGACGAGGACGACGACTGGGACTCGGGGCAGGACACAGGTGAGCACACACAGGCACGCACGCACGCACAAATATGTCATGCGTTGAGTTCTACTGTGTTAATAAACGCTTTGTTTAAATAGCCGGGGTGGGGAAAAAAAAGTAGCCGGTGGTTTTTTTGAAAAAGAATTTGCTAAGGAGAGTGACATCATAGGTGGTGTCTCACAGGTGATCAGACATTAGTTTCACTGGCGATCAGACATTAGTCTCACTGGTGATCAGACATTAGTCTCACTGGTGATCAGACATTAGTGTCACTGGTGATCAGACATTAGTCTCACTGGTGATCAGACATTAGTCTCACTGGTGATCAGACATTAGTCTCACTGGTGATCAGACATTAGTCTCACTGGTGATCAGACATTAGTCTCACTGGTGATCAGACATTAATCTCACTGGTGATCAGACATTAGTCTCACTGGTGATCAGACATTAGTCTCACTGGTTAGACATTTGTCTCATTGGTGATCGGACATTAGTCTCACTGGTGATCAGACATTAGTCTCACTGGTTAGACATCATTTGTCTCACTGGTGATCAGACATTAGTCTCACTGGTGATCAGACATTAGTCTCACTGGTTAGACATTTGTCTCACTGGTGATCAGACATTAGTCTTACTGGTGATCAGACATTAGTTTCACTGGTGATCAGACATTAGTCTCACTGGTGATCAGACATTAGTCTCACTGGTTAGACATTAGTCTCACTGGTGATCAGACATTTGTCTCACTGGTTAGACATTAGTCTCACTGGTGATCAGACATTAGTCTCACTGGTGATCAGACATTAGTCTCACTGGTGATCAGACATTAGTCTCACTGGTGATCAGACATTAGTCTCACTGGTGATCAGACATTAGTCTCACTGGTTAGACATTAGTCTCACTGGTGATCAGACATTAGTCTCACTGGTTAGACATTTGTCTCACTGGTGATCAGACATTAGTCTCACTGGTGATCAGACATTAGTCTCACTGGTGATCAGACATTAGTCTCACTGGTGATCAGACATTAGTCTCACTGGTTAGACATTAGTCTCACTGGTTAGACATTAGTCTCACTGGTTAGACATTTGTCTCACTGGTGATCAGACATTAGTCTCACTGGTGATCAGACATTAGTCTCACTGGTGATCAGACATGTGTCTCACTGGTGATCAGACATTAGTCTCACTGGTTAGACATTTGTCTCACTGGTGATCAGTTATTAGTCTCACTGGTGATCAGACATTAGTCTCACTGGTTAGACATTTGTCTCACTGGTGATCAGACATTAGTCTCACTGGTGATCAGACATTAGTCTCACTGGTGATCAGACATTAGTCTCACTGGTTAGACATTTGTCTCACTGGTGATCAGACATTAGTCTCACTGGTGATCAGGCATTAGTCTCACTGGTGATCAGACATTAGTCTTACTGGTGATCAGACATTAGTCTCACTGGTGATCAGACATTAGTTTCACTGGTGATCAGACATTAGTTTCACTGTTTAGACATATGTCTCACTGGTGATCAGACATTAGTCTCACTGTTTAGACATATGTCTCACTGGTGATCAGATATTAGTCTCACTGGTGATCAGACATTAGTCTCACTGGTGATCAGACATTAGTCTCACTGGTTAGACATTAGTCTCACTGGTGATCAGACATTAGTCTCACTGGTGATCAGACATTAGTCTCACTGGTGATCAGACATTAGTCTCACTGGTGATCAGACATTAGTCTCACTGGTGAGCAGACATTAGTTTCACTGGTGATCAGACATTAGTCTCACTGGTGATCAGACATTAGTCTCACTGGTGATCAGACATTAGTCTCACTGGTTAGACATTTGTCTCACTGGTGATCAGACATTAGTCTCACTGGTGATCAGACATTAGTCTCACTGGTTAGACATTAGTCTCACTGGTGATCAGACATTAGTCTCACTGGTGATCAGACATTAGTCTCACTGGTGATCAGACATTAGTCTCACTGGTGATCAGACATTAGTGTCACTGGTGATCAGACATTAGTGTCACTGGTGATCAGACATTAGTCTCACTGGTGATCAGACATTAGTCTCACTGGTGAGCAGACATTAGTTTCACTGGTGATCAGACATTAGTCTCACTGGTGATCAGACATTAGTCTCACTGGTGATCAGACATTAGTCTCACTGGTGATCAGACATTAGTTTCACTGTTTAGACATATGTCTCACTGGTGATCAGACATTAGTCTCACTGTTTAGACATATGTCTCACTGGTGATCAGACATTAGTCTCACTGGCTAGACATTTGTCTCACTGGTGATCAGACATTAGTCTCACTGGCTAGACATTCGTCTCACTGGTGATCAGACATTAGTCTGAGTGGTAAATAGTATTAGCATTGTCCCCTGTGGTGATTAGACATGTCTCACTGATCAGGCATCGACTCACTGGTAACAAAACTCTTGTCTCAGTTGGTGATCAGACATGGAGGTGAACAGAATTTTTGCTTTTCACTAACAGGGCCCCGCAATTCACAAAGCCGGCCGTGATTTTTTTTAAGAAAAGTCATTTATTAGGGTTTGTCGATGTACAGAAACACATTTAATTCTCACACCCTGACACCGACACCCTGACACCGACACCCTGACACCGACATCCTGACACCGACACCCCGGTCTAGTGACGTCATACAGATACATGCTCACTTGGTAGCTCAGTTTGAAAACAAACAAACATGGGTACCTTTCACGTGTACACAGTTTGAGAATCTTCAAGCCTGACTCACAATACTAATGACGTTCAGTCCAAGACCACCATGTTTTTTTTAAATTTATTTATTGCAAACCTCTTTAGATTTTTTGATTAGATTGAGATATTTTGCAATCGATACCGCAGGCTTTCAAGAGTGATCTTTCACTCCCCCCCCCACTACCCCACCCACCACCACCAACTGGAGGGGAAGGGGAGGGTATTTACCCCGCTGTCTCTCCCCCCTCCTCTCTTATTTCCCTTTTGCAACATTTCCGGAATACGTCTGGGGTTTGTTCTTTTCGATAGCTAGAGATTTGACTGGAGTTCTCCCCCCCCCCCCCCTCTTCCTTAAAATTGGTAACTCAAGTTTTAGAATGCTCCCTACCCCACGCCCCGCCTCCCTCCAATTCCTTGGTAGACTGGCAACGTGTAATACACCCACTGAACGTGCTTTTTTGTGTTACATTGGACCAAACGAAATGGTGCAAGGATGAAAGGGACATAACTCTCAGAGTAGGTACAGGGGGGGGCGGGATCAAGTCCCACGAGGGAGAGGGGAGGGAGGGGAAAAAACTCTTGAAAACCGTTTATCTTGAAGGAAATTTCCCCCCTCTGGCGTATTTGTACTCTGAAGAGGGTGTGGATGGATAGATTTGGGACAAAGAGGAGTGAGTGGCCGGGGGGGGGGGGAGATAAGCAGAGGGTGTTGAAAGTATAATTTGTGGGTGTGTGTGTGTGTGGGTGGAGGCATGTGGAAATATGAGGCCTTTCATCAGCCCGTCACGTGATATGTTTTAATAAAAGAGGTTTTAAGAAGTGGGTTAGTTGGCATTGGTGCAAAGAGGTAAAAAAAAAATGTCCTTTTGCTGGTGGGCAAAGCAAGAGTCGTACCGGGTGGGGGTGGGGGTGGGGGTCGCCGCCCCTCCCTGGTAACTCACATGGAATGGATACACATTTAGCGGCTTAGTGCTAGAGAGAGAGAGGGGGGGACATTAATAGCGTACTAGCTTAGCTTTATGATAAAATATTTGAATGGACCCAGCCGTCTCACAATTTGATAACTGCCATGGACACTAGCTGGACTAAAAGTGTGTTTGGATGGGTTGGGGGGGGGGGTGAACAGGACTCACAAACCATCATTCATCGTATTCCCACGACACCTAATCATGGGAAAGGGGTGGGTGGGTGGGGGGTGGATGTAGAATTAAGTTATCGACTTGAAACCATTACCCATTTATTTATTTATTTAAAAGTTCAGAGTTTAGTTTTTTTTTTATTTAAAAAAATGAAATATATGATTGTGGTGTACGCCTTTTCCAACTCATCTTCAACCGTAAAACATTTTCACCGCTCCTGCTGTTTAGACCGGGTGAACGACCGTTGTTATTATTATCAGCTTATATTATTGTATTATTTTATTTCCTTTTGGCTTTTTTTTATTTTTATTTAAATTAAGTTCAACAGTTGGAACAGAAAAAAAATCTGGCACAGTGGGTCGCTGCACAAGTGTGCCACATAATCACATCAACTTTTGGCTCTCTCTCTCTTAAAATACCACAGCTGAGCGTGCAAACGGGGGGGGGGGGGGAGATGTTTTGGAACTATATAAACTTAATTGAGTGGTCCTGGCAGGCCACATCTAATTATAACTTTTAAACACATAAAGTCTTCGAGGTTTATGAATTTTTATTAGCTGTAAAAATATATTTGGTGTTTTGTGGAATTGTTTATTATTTTTTTTTAGAAATGTATTTTTATACACTAGCGTTGATTGTCGGCCATTAAATTCTTTATAAGCGGAAGTTGTATTGGAACATTTTTTTTAAAATTTCTTCCCGTTTGTTAAATGACGTCATTTCTGCCAGCTCCACCATCTTATAGCAACTCGGTTAATAGGAACTGGGCGATTGGTTAAGTTGAGGTGAATTATATAGACTTACGGGAATTCCCACTTCCAGTATTTCGTTCTCATAGCAGTGAAGTTTATTACAGCAGAAAAGAAAGCGGTTTAATAATGTGTGTGTGTGTGTGTGTGTGTGTCTGTCATTGCCTGTGACTGGCAGGTTGTTTGTCGGAGAGTTCTAAACCCTGTGAGGGTAAACCCACTGCTGAATGAATCGTCGCTAAGTTAGGTAGTGGGTGTATTTTTTGTTCCACTTTCGTTTTTCGCTCTTTTTTTATATTCGGTGTCAAGTTACCACAGAATTGATCAGCATCTTGCATAAGTCAACCCCATTCTCTGGAGGGGTTTAAGGAAGATAAATTATGGGATGGGGGAGGGGGGGAAACGGTAGCCGGTAGTTATAAACTTAGTGAACTTGGAAGATGTATTGGTTCGGAAAGCTTTGGTGTGCTCCATCATTCTATGTTTCCATCGGTCTAAACTGAATGTCTGTCTGTCTGTCTGTATGCAGTGAAGAAAAATGGAGGGAAGGGTGTGATATGTGAAGTGAGCACTAGATAGATAGATAGATAGATAGGTAGATAGAATAGATAGATAGATAGATAGATAGATAGAATAGATAGAATAGATAGAATAGATAGAATAGATAGAATAGATAGAATAGATAGAATAGATAGATAAATAGATAAATAGATAAATAGATAGAATAGATAGATAAATAGATAGAATAGATAGAATAGATAGAATAGATATAATAGATAGAATAGATAGATAGATAGATAGATAGATAGATAGATAGATAGATAGATAGATAGATAGATAGATAGATAGATAGATAGATAGATAGATAGATAGATAGATAGATAGATAGATAGATATTTCTATCAAAATAGCATGAAATAATTATCTTCTTCTATTCACCAGAAATAGACAATCAGGACAGCTCGGTCCAGTCTGAGCCAGCTCGCGGCGTGTTCCCAACTCTACCTGCCACGGCCCTGACGTCTTCACTCAGCGACACCGCCCTGACGACGGCCCTGAGGTCGCCCCCGCCCGCCCAGTGCCAAATGTCGTCACCGTCGCCTGCCCGCAGCGCCCCGACCCTGGAGGAACCCCCGTGCAGCAGACAGAAGTTCAAACATTCCATCTTACAGGTGATCCACGCACGATGTTTCGACTGCGTTATTCATGCACGAATTCTCGGCTGCGTTATTCATGCACGATATTTCGGCTGCGTTATTCATGCACGATATGTCGGCTGCGTTATTCATGCACGATGTTTCGGCTGCGTTATTGATGCACGATATTTCGGCTGCGTTATTCATGCAGGATATGTCGGCTGCGTTATTCATGCACGATATTTCGGCTGCGTTTACTTTTTTCTTTCAAGTTTTTTGTTTGGTAACTGGTGTGTGACGCCCCTGTAAGGATGAGATGGGGGGAAACCACTAATGGGTCTGTTTTTATAATGCCCTTTTTTTTCATCCCCACCAGAGCTCATGGTTCAATGATCATGGAGGCACCACGGAGGGACCTTGAACCATATCCTGATAAGGTGGCTTTTGATCTCACGTATAATAAAACGTTCCCTTCAAAAAATCTCTCTACCCCCACCCCCCCTCCGTAAATGGGACAACCTTTTAGGATCATGTAGTGCCCTTCTTTCATCCCCCCACCACCACCACAACCGGCCATGGAGGCACCACGGGAGATATATGGATGGGGAAACTTTTCACAATGACCTGAAAGATTCCATTGGTTCTCACCGGTGATCGAACCCGGGACTCTCAGGTCGACAGTGTGCTTAGAGTTTACCGTCCAATGATCTCGACTGTCAAATACTGTCAATAATTGTTGTTGTTGTTATTGTTTGTTTGTTGTATTGATCTTCACGACAGGGGGCCATTATTATTATATTTGGGGGGGGGGGGAAGGGGAGGCCCATGGCATAGACTTTTTGAGATTTTTATAGGGTGGGAGGAGGGACATTAAGTGGGCCCTTCATGCATTTATGTGCACCCCCCCACACACACACAGCCACATCCTCACTAACATGTCACACTATTAGAAGATGCCCCCCCCCCCCAATAGACTTAAACTTTGAGGATCTCTGGCTAACGACGCAGTCCGCGTGACCTTCGACCTTTATTTCTGGACTCAATATGATTAAATCAAGAAATTTGATTCCATTGTTTTTTTTAAAAAATAAACCAGCCCGGAGGGTGGGGGTGGGTGGGGCTATAATTTTATAAATATCCATTTTCCCCAATAAATCTAGGTCAAGTTGTTCGATGGAACTCTTGTTAAGTTTTAAATTCTTTTTCCAAAATAAAAATAAAAGAATATTTCTGTTCAATCTAATATAATTTTCTTTTTTTTTAATTTCATCAACAGAGGTATCTGCAACAAGCCGTTCTCCCACCGGAAGACGTGGTGACGTCATCGCAACGCAACAGGCACCTGTCTTCGTCCACCGGGTCACATGACTTCGAGTACCTGTCTACGTCATCAGTGTCCTCCCCTTCGCACGAGGCCCACCAGGATTCGTTTGATGGTAGGTCCCTCCCCCCTCCTAACTCCCCACCCCCAGGGAGGTGCATAATTCTCCAAAAAAAACAACAACAAGAACTTCTGATTTCAACACTGGCGTGTTTACTCACGTTTTAATGTTTCCCCCCCCCTCTCACCCACGCCCCGACGCACTACCTCCCCCCCCCCCAACCTGTCTCATGTAAGACCTAGTCGTCTCAAAAAAAGTGAGGTTTCATTTGTATGCTGCATATCAAACACGCCACACACATGTCTTCATACGGCCACAACAAAACACAACATGCGTTCAATCCACCGAGACCCGTGAAAGTCTGTTGATATTTACTGTCATCATAAACCTGCCTGCAGGGAAACTTGCATGACATGACAGATGTCATTTGTGTAAAGCAAATTTACATTTCACCATTCAGCTTGTTTAAATGTATGCCTCTTTATGCGTGTGTGTGTGTGTTTGCGTGTGTGTGAACTTAAAAATAAATGTATGATCTGTAGAAATACTGTACGCTGCTTGCTCCACCCCCCCCTCCCCAATCTTTCCTACTGGCGTAAATACGTTGTAGCTGCCCCCGGGGAAAGAAAAGTGGGGGGGGGGGGTAAATTAGAAAAAAAAAACAACAAATGTACGGTAGATGCTGGACAACGCTCTGCTCTGGCGGCTAAATAACTCCCGTCCCGGGGGTGGGGGGGGGGGCGCCCTGGTTACGACGCCCCTGTCCCATCTCCCCGCCCTATATTAATGTTGAAATATCTCCACGCGACGTCTCTTAAGTCGGCTTGGCGGATGGGCCCAGGCTACGGGGCCCCGTTGTCGTCCCCTCCCCCCCACACAACCATGGTCGTTGTACGCAAATGCTGTGTGCATTGTTTCATCACTTAACAGTCTATGTACATTTCTTATCACTATAGGTCACGTGGGTGTGTGTGTGCGTGTGTGTTTTGATAAATGTGTTTGTAAATCAATCTGGTGATTTATATTTGCATTGTACCGTAGTTTCAATGGTTCACGAGTCAGGATTAAAAAAAAAACGAGTTTTAAAAATTAACCGTTTTCTAAAGTATATAAATTTTAATCTTATCATTTCAAAATATAAGTTATGGGGCAATAAAATTTGTCCAGATGTAAGATCAACAGACATTAATCTGTTCCCGATTTCCAATGCTCTGCTAGAAACGCGTATTTGTTAATTGTTAATGCAAGCGGAATAGCCCATGTATTGGTGCCGATCGACATAGTTGAACACGGTTATATCCCTTGAAAAATATAAAGATTTTTTTTTTGACTAATACTAGTTAAAAATAAAAAAAAATAAAAAAAGCAAATTAATTGCAAAATTAATTATTGAATCATGCTTTATAATAGATCAAGCACATGTACGCAAAATTTCAAGAAAATATATCATCAAAAAGTGCCTACAAAATTTACAAAATGTTTTCCATGTAACAGAAGTTTTGAGTGAACTTGTTGTGGGGAAAATTGTAATATATTACCTTAATTTCATACCTTTCGCCTAATTTATAAGTCACATCAGTAAATCACTTTAAAAATTAACTTTGGTATGACATTTTAGTCAATAGTTAAAAAAAAATTCATTACAAAAGCCACTTGACGCGATTTCTACACTACACATAATCACAGACAGCCACACATAATCACAGACAGCCACACATAATCACAGACAGTCACACAGCGTCTCAGACAGCCACACATTATCACAGACAGTCACACAAAGTCTCAGACAGCCACACATTATCACAGACAGTCACACAGAGTCACAGACAGCCACATAACCACGAAATCATAACACAAACAATCATTTTATTCACCCAACCATAAACACCCATAAGCCACCACACACAGGAGCCACACACAATCCATCACATGGCTATACGCCACCACCACACACACAGGAGACACACGCAATTATCATGTTCTAAGTTCTGACTTTTAATAAATGTTGTCATCAAATCATGCTTGTTAAAAAAACATCTAATTATTTAATATACCCTAAAAAAAATCATGTTTTTTATTGTTTCAGACATGACCGAGGACATGGAAACTATAGCCATAAAACTGAGACCTTCAGATACACCCAATATGTGAGTAATGTCATTAGAAGACTGGTATGACGGTTACACTTTGAGTGTGTTTAAGTAAGCCAGATAATCTTCCTATGGTGTCGAAAAACATAATCATTAAATATCAACAAAAACTTGTTTGAAATAATACAAGTAATAATGCAACAAAGTACTGGCATAAACATTTCAAATTTAATTTCTTCCGATCTCCCAGCTTAAGACTGTATTGATGAACAAGTTTTAAAAAAATGTCTAAATTAATAAATGTTCGTCTACACTAACGAAGGGAGATAGCTACGTTTAATGCAGACCCTCGACAATTATAATCGGGCTATTTCCCTTGCATAAATAGTTTTTAGAGTCAAACCTCGGTTTTTCGAGCAAACTTCTTACAAGAGAGATGAACGTGACACGATAATCGATTATTTCTTTTTAAATAAACCAGTTTTTTTGTTTTCTAATATATATATATATATATATATATATATATATATATATATATATATATATATATATTCAAAATAATATATATATATATATA
The DNA here is from genome assembly GCA_021962125.1 of Bulinus truncatus. Classification (NCBI taxonomy): domain Eukaryota; kingdom Metazoa; phylum Mollusca; class Gastropoda; family Planorbidae; genus Bulinus; species Bulinus truncatus. Next base: position 1,362,984 of record JAGDYQ010000107.1, on the reverse strand, counting down.
TTCAAAATAATATATATACATATATTCAAAATAATATATATATATATATTCAAAATAATATATATATTCGAACTAAATCCTTACTGGAATTTTCGTATACACATAAAATGAAGAATACAATGAACACCATAACTCATATGGAAGTAGAGATATTGCGACCACATGGGGGTTAAGTAAGGGCAGTTGGGGCCCCGGGCCGAAAAATAAATAGTGGGCCCTTTAAAAAAGGGAGAAATCGAAAAGGTTATATAGGTGGGATTTTGCAGGTATAAAAGGTGGTCCTTTTGCTAAAAATTTTAATCTTATCATTTTTAATTAAGTGTGCAGCTAACCCCCCCCCCTTTCCCCCCCCCCCCCCCCACCCCATTTAACGCTAATAAAACTTAAAACAAGCAGTTTTGTTTGCATTTTTAAAGACGCTGCAGATTGAAAAGATTAGACACGCAATGTAGCGCGGCGTGTATATGCTTGCAGTATTAATAATGCAAGGGAAATAAGCCATGTATTAGTGCCATTCGTCATAGATAAACACGGTTATATCCCTTAATTAGTATAATGATAATTTTTTTTTTTTAACTTTTTTTATTTCTTAAAAATACAAACATAAAATAATTTAATTGCAAATTTAATCATTTAATCACGCATTGACATGACGCAAATATTTCATGTCTATAGTTTGTTTAATCTCTAAACCAATCGTCTGTTTAATCTCTGAACCAATCGTCTGTTTCATCTCTGAACGTCTGTTAAATCTCTAAACCAATCGTCTGTTTAATCTCTGAACCAATCGTCTGTTTAATCTCGACACCTGTCGTCTGCTTAAGCTCTAAACCATATCTTTTTTTGTTTAATCTCTACACCAGCAACTACAATGACGAACTTTACTGGAAGGAGATCAGTGCCGCTCTGGCCTTGACAAGTCTCTCGAGACCTCACGTCACCAACTGAGACATCACGTCACCAACTGAGACATCACGTCACCAACTGAGACATCTCGCGCGACAAGTGAGACATAACCTCCCCCCCCCCACCCCCTTCCAACGGCTGCTCACACGAGTAAACTCAAGAGCGGAGGGGGGAGGGAGGATGGGCAAGCTGCAAGAGACTGTAACCTTACAACCGGCCACGTCTGCAACCACCACTTCATCACTCTCCTGTCTGCAAAAGACTTCAAAATGTCAACATTGTGTGTGTGTGTCACGTGACTGAAGTAGGCCCGGGGGGGGGGAGCCTGTGTGGGGGGGGGGGTGTCAGGTCCTGGCAACTCCCTATGTCTACTCACCTTTATTTTTTTTTTCAATTTGACTATATTTACTTCATAACAAGACTACTTCATAATACCATCTTATCTTACCATAGTGTATCATGGTACCATCTCACCATAGTGTGTCAGGATACCATCACACCAGCATTCCATTAATGCCATCCATTCCACCAAATCATTGTGCATGACTGTCATAGTTCCATCATTAAAACACATTATGACATTGTAATCTCAAACTGGAACTAGCCTGCCCCACCAGGGGGGGCCGTCCTATCCTGTTGCCTCAGTAGGCACTATTCGGAGCCCCCCCCCCCCCCATTGCCCTTTAAGATGCCGAAAATGCTTACGGTTATGATATTTATTTAAGGGGCCCACCAGAATGAAACCTATCTATATATCGCAGTGATCATAACTAGTGTTGTAGTTCTTTTGTCAACACGCCTCACTGAATAATGAACCCTACACACAACAGCGGGTCATGCGTCTGTGCAGGGTACCGAACTACGAAAGGGGGCTATAAGACCGCTGCTAAATATTTTTTTGCACTTTTCAGATTGGTAAGAGGGCACCAAAAAATGTAACTCGCACGTGGGGAGGGGGGGCACCATAGCTAGCTACGGCTCTGGCTGCACGCCGCTGTTTTGCAGGCTGCACGTTACGGCTTTATGATGAAGTTGTCTGTCTGTGAAGTGTATGGATGAAGATCCAGGAAACGTTACACTTTCACATCCAGGGGGGGCCCTTCTTGTGTACAGGCAAACTACGAGGGTGCCTAAGGCCCTCCCCTCTCTGGCATAGGTGTCCCCCTGCTGAGACGTTTGTTTGTTTTGTCAATCACAAGTTATCACAATTTGACCACCTGCCGTGGGCCCCTGGGGTAAAATGATTTAATAGTTGGGAGATGTCATGGGGCCCCTTCTTTTTATATCACAATGGGCCCAATTATATAAACTGTAATCTTTGCAGCGATTTTGCCTAGGGGCTCCAAAATGAACCTTTACCTACGGCCCAAATGTACCTTTGCTTTGGGTGGACACGTTTATCTATGTCTAGTGCCCTTAACAATGTAAGAACAGCCCTGTCTCTTTGAACTCATTAAACTTTTATACATACGTTTTTTCTTACGCTAATCATTTGAAACAATAAACGCTAGAGAAGCGCTTTTATTGTTGCATAATATATAAATGTGTGATAAATCATTTATTGCATTACAATAAATTTAATAAATCATTTATTGCATTACAATAAATTTAATAAATCATTTATTGCATTGCAATAAATTTAATAAATCATTTATTGCATTGCAATAAATTTAATAAATCATTTATTGCATTGCAATAAATTTAATAAATCATTTATTGCATTGCAATAAATTTAATAAATCATTTATTGCATTGCAATAAATTTAATAAATCATTTATTGCATTGCAATAAATTTAATAAATCATTTATTGCATTGCAATAAATTTAATAAATCATATATTGCATTGCAATAAATTTAATAAATCATTTATTGCATTACAATAAATTTAATAAATCATTTATTGCATTACAATAAATTTAATAAATCATTTATTGAATTATAATTTTTTTAAAATCCTTTTGTGGTATAAACTCCCGAATCATTATTATTTACGTGATAATACTTTCTTTAAAAAAATTGCTGAATATACAATTTTGTATCAACGTCTTAGTCTATCGCGTTCCACAAATCACCACTAAAGTATTACTAAAGCTAATACATTGGAGCGATCCTCTGCTATTGGCCGGATCCTCTGCTATTGACCAGATCTTTTAATGCTGGAGCCACTGAGAGTTGGCCCCCGGGGGGGGGGTTGAACGCTTGTCAGGGGCCTCGAGTTCTTGCCCCCCTCCCCCCACCATAGCTTGCGAAATGTATTATTATGAATTACTTATTTATTGCGAGGAGAGGGAATCTCCAGTTGTCGGAGCTTGTCTGGGGGGGGGGGGCACAGATTATCTGGTAGTGCCCTTGATTGATGACCCTGGGTGGATGCCCTGGGGTGTGATGTCTTTCTTAATCTGTTTTTTTTGTCTTCATTGTTCACTAGAATCCAGTTCCGCCACCAAATCTTCTCCATCAGTTATATTTCATGCTGCGCCATTTATGTGTATTTCAAAACTTGAACTGGCTATTGTTAGCAGTGTGTTTTTTTGTTAGTGAAAATATATGAATAGTCATGATCTTACTTTGGATATATTTACTTTGTTATTTTTCCAACACTTTATGTGTTACTACCAGCATAATATGATGACGCAAAAAAAAAAAAAGGTTACACTATGTGCAAACTGAAACATTTTATAATCTCTACTCTATGTGGGCTAGTTGTTAAAAAAAAAAAGCTAACCTAATCTCCAAACCTCATATTGATATTGTGTTATAAATAGAACTCTGTTGTATACTTTGACTCAGTTATTACCCGGTTATGTTTTTTTGAAAATAATAAAATATAACATTATAAACATATAAATAAATATATATGGCGTTGTAAATTTAATTCAATAATATCAGTAATATCTGATATGGAGAGAGAATGAGTGAGAGAGAAAGAGAGAGAGAAAGAGAGGGATAAATAGTTTTTTCTGTTCATTGAATGAAAGAGACACATGTTATATATTTGATGTATTTCTTTAATGTCTTGAATCGAGAACAATATTAAATGTTATGGAAGAATTATGGGATGTTAGTATACATGCACAATTTTTATATATTTATTACATAATATATAATCTGCTATTTAAAAAAAAATCACACAGTTTAATAAATAAAAATGTATGTTTTACAACTTTGAATAATTATGAATATAAAACATAACTGATTAAAATACACAAATACACTTGTACTCCTGATCATCTCGTATTTCCATATAAATGTATGTATATATGTTTATTTCAATATATACATTTAATTCTTTGATAGATTTGAGAATGTTGATTTCAATGTATATATATATAATTCTTTGATAGCTTTCACTGGTGACGAGATTACTGAATGTAAAATTTTTTTTTATAATAGAATGTTCAAAATAAAATACCATGTATGCATTATTTACATACATACATAAAGTATCTGTTGTTATGATCTGAACATGAAATTGCCATGTCTTTTTTTTTTGGTCTATTTTTAGTTTTTCTTGTTTATAATATTAAATATAATTGTCAATTTCATAATTTTCTTTTTTTTTTTTTTTGTAAAACTTTTAAAAAAAATACTTACATATAAAGTTTTAAATTTATGAATTTTGACATTTTAAATAAAAAACTTGTTTGAAAGTAAAAAAAAAATGTGTCAACATAAAAGACTGTTTTGTTCAAGTTTTTCTCTCTCTCTTTAATTCTTGTTTAGATTTTTTTTTTGTTTTTTTTTTTGTTTAAAACATCTGTTGTCTGTTGAGAACTACATTTATCTGTGTTATCATTAGCCACATGAACTATTATTTTTGTTCACAGTGACCCGTACCCCGGCCCTGCTCACTCATCTAGACTGTTGAAACGAACTGACCTTGTGTATTGTATTTTACCTTAATAGAACTAGACATACAGACCCAGGCGTCTTAGTAACCACCATATGTTTGCTCTGATTGGGCCCTTTTGATGGGGGGGGGGGAGGAGGGGCGCAGATTGGAAATATAAATGGGGCCGCAGGTTTTCGCCCAAGATTTTTTTTAAAAGTTTATTTGAAATGAACTATTTCTAAGGACGGATGAAAGGAATTCGAAAACAGCTTCAACAGACCAGGGGGAGACAATAACACACCAGTGGGGAGACAATAACAGACCAGGGGGGGACAACAACAGACCAGTTGGGAGACAACAACAGACCAGGGGGAGACAACAACAGACCAGGGGGAGACAACAACAGACCAGTTGGGAGACAACAACAGACCAGGGGGGGGGGAGACAACAACAGACCAGGGGGAGACAACAACAGACCAGGGGGGGGAGACAACAACAGACCAGGGGGAGACAACAACAGACCAGGGGGAGACAACAACAGACCAGGGGGAGACAGCAACAGACCAGGGGGGGACAACAACAGACCAGGGGGTGGAGACAACAACAGACCAGGGGGAGACAACAACAGACCAGGGGGGGAGACAACAACACACCGCATATGAAGCAAACTTTCATCAAACAAACATGTAAACAAACTAAATGTGTCAACCAATTCTGAAAAAGTAGACAAAGGGGTAGTGTTGTTTTCGTCGACAAAAACTAAAACCTTCGTTAACGAAAATGTTGACTTTTCGTCAACGAGAACTAAAACTAAAATTAAAATTACCAGCGAGACTAAAACTAGACGAAAACTAAATCTGGTAGACAAAAGACTGAATCAAAAACTGATACTAAAACTCCCCAACGAAATAAAAACTAAAATCCCCATTTATCGTTCTTTTCCGGTACTGCGGGCGAACCATCTATTCTACGAAATTATTATGACCTAGGGCATATCTAATTTCTTTGATGATCGCGCATGCGCATTAACTGGGCGATAATATAAGCAGGGTTGTTAACAATACTCTAAAATTTGTATCGTCAATACCGATACCAATATCTTTAAGTGAACTGTTGTTAGTTTTGTTAGTTTAGAGTGGTTGTCTTAGAATGAACACGTTTGTTTTAATTTTGACTTACTTTTTTGGTTTCTTATTGATATTGGCACGTGACACAATGTGATAGTGTGGCCTATAATGTGACAATGGAGTGAATGGTCTCAGTCTCAGTACACTGGGCTGTCATCTCTGTGACTACTATTATTGTGCTTCAATTCGTTTTAACCTAACCCTAGTAAAGTTGTTTTTTTTTTAAGCTCCGCCTCTGCCAGCATGACAGAGTCGTGCGCCTGCCACACCAACCGTTGGCCCGTTGATGCACGTTCGCCATGCCTTCTTAGTGGCGGGGGGGGGGGGGGAGTGTGCCCGCTGATATCTGCCGGCATATCAGAAGTAAAGGTGAATACCAGACGAGCATAGTACTGCTGACCGACCAGAAGTTTTTCTTACTGCCTCTCGGACAGGGGAGGGTGTGTGACCTCTGTGAACTCCCCGACAGAAATGGCACGCTGCGAATCTGTGCCGTCAACATACGTCTCCACCGCCGGCTGTGTGTAATGTAGTCTCGGACAGTCCTCACTGACCACAGTGACACCACCATCGCTAAAATTTTACATCCCCTGAAAAGGAGATCACCAACGATCGTAATTTCAACGACCACTGTCTGTCTCCTTGTCCAGGCTAGCCTATTGGTATCTTTAATCATAGTGAAATTTTTTACTATGAAAGTAGCCAGAAGACCAGGATGCGATATCAATATTTATAAGTGTACATATATTACTGCACATTTATCGCCAATCGAGTCTAGTTCTCCCATCACTGAAATAAATCCATGGTGTTCAGAATATTAATATGACGTATGTCGTGTGTTTTCTAGTTTATTGTGTCATTTTTTTTTTAAAAGTTAGCCCCCTTGTCAAAGAACCATTACAATGTATGACGTGAACACTAACACTCATATATATATAAAATTATAAATATTGATGCCAGATATATATACATACATACATTCATACACACACACACACACACACACACACATATATATATATATATATATATAATTGATGTGCGAGAATCTGCTACAACTATATCAGGATACAGAGGAGATGGAGGGGGCGCAATCCAATTCATACGCCAAATGTGCCCCCCCCCGCCACCAGAGGCGTTCCTAGGGTGGGTGTAGGGGGTGTCCCAATTCAAAAGTCCCCCCGGGCCCCAGCTTGAGGGTGGCCCCCAATTTTTTTTTACTTTATATATTGAGTACATTATCTCATTCATGGTGTCGAATGTCATAATGCAGGGCCCCCCGGGCCCCAAAAATCTCTAGTTTCGGCTCTGCCTGCCACCATCGAAAACTAATATGCTAAGAGAAAGCAGACCGACGATTCAAATATTAACAATATCTGGAATCTGGTCTAACGGACCTATGGATGTATAATATAGCATACATCATATCAATTACTTAAGCAACTCTCCTGAACATAGTAATGTCTGTCAGATTCTATTCTGAATGAACCTGTAAATTAGAATCTACCCAAAGTGGTTGAATTTTTTTTTTAAACAAAACAAAACAAAAACAGAACAGAACACCGGTTAATGCCAGTAAATGTATTTCAAATTTGCTACCTCTGTCTTTTTCTTTCTACCCCACCACACCCCTCCCTCCCCCCACACTCCCCCCCCCCCAACCCAAATGTGTTTGAAACTCTTGATCTTGATAAGAGGTTTATCTTTTTGTAAAACTGGCCACCTTGTCTCACACCCATACCAGTGTCCATGTACAGTGTTTCCCCCCACCCCCCCAAAGATCAGACTTGTGTGTGCTCAAATGCACACAAAGATCTTTGAACATAAACAGATCTTTTGAACACTAAAAACATGCCACACCCATCACCCTGATCCAACCCCTCCCCCCACACCCAAAACGTGTAAAAACAAAAATCCTCGAAAAGAATCATCAGGGTGGGGGGGGGGAGGTGGAGGCCGGGGGGCGGAGCGTCACTTGGGGGGCTCGTCGCTGGACGAGCAGGTGCTGCTGGAGAACGTGTCCGTGGAGCTGTAGCGGCAGGGGCGCCTCTTGGGCGTCAGGGTGCAGCAGGCGGAGTAGTTGTAGTAGGCCTGGCTGGAGCCGGTCAGGAGGACGAGGACCAGCAGGACCTCCCAGGCCTCGTACACCAGGGAGGAGAGCATCGCCCACACGACCATCAGGATGTCCACCATCGGGTCAGTCGGTCCGACTGAAAATGTAGTATTTGATGTAGTAAGTTTTGTGGTTTTTTTTTTTATTTTTCTGTCTTATCTAATATATATATATATATATATATATATATAATAGCGGTGTGGGTTCTGCGTTAAATCGAAAGTAAAGAATTAATACAACAGTATTCCAGTTTAAAATACAAATCATGAAAAAAATCGGATCTGCCCGAAACCAAAAAAAAAATAACCTAGCCTACCGATCCAGCCTAAGGGGATATAACTCTATGCAAAGGTTTTTGCAGGGAACAGCTAGTATATAAAATGGTGTTGTCTAATACGATTAGTCTGGGTGGAATAAAGTTTTCTTTTGCAAAAACTGAAAGGTGAATAAATAAAACGGAAATCAATGGGCAAAACTTATGTGCACAAAAAAAAAAATTGATCAATTCATTCATTAAAAGACAAAATGCACGAGAAATATGTGCTGTAAAACCGCAGTATGTCAAGATATGCCATACTTGCCCAAGATAGTATTGACGTATCGATGAACTATCAGGGCCATTAGTCGTGGGTGAGCAACTGGTGCCCCCCCCACCCCCCCTCTTAAAAAATGGTGGGTATGGTTAGGCACGCCGAGAGGGGGGGTCAGGGGGGGGGTCATTGCCAGGGGGCCCGGACGCCCCGACCATGTCAATTTTTTCACGACTTATTGTTTATTAAGGGGCCCGCAATGATGTCCTGCCCTGGGGGCCCGTGTTGGCTCTCGGCGCCACCGGGTGGGGTAACGGGGACATTGTGTACTAATTTATTTTAAAATCTGATGGTTAGAGAGTCCCGAAGTGTACTTCTCTTAACCCCCTACCCCCGGGGCCTCCTCTGTTCCCTAATGCCCACGAACGGCTCCTCTAGTGTCAATGTTATAGTTTCAATATTGTTATGATAAGCTGTTATGTTCCAGGCTTCGCCGAAACATTACTCTAGCGGCGATATAATGATAAACATCATATTATCAATGTTGCGTGCTGGTATTTCACTTTTTTGGTTTGTCTGGTTACAGTGACGATGTGCAAACACCAAACAACAGAAGAGTCAAATGCAGGCTTTGTATTTTCCTTCTTTAATCTTAGTGTTTATCTTACAACATCAAATCTTTACATCAAAAGTTCATAACATCACATAATCAAATAGTCTCTAACGCCTTTTATATATATATATATATCTACTGCTGTCTTTTACTACTAAAATTATGCTCTGACTAACTGATAGAAAAATAGAAGACTATAGTGAACTTCGTTATATCTCACGTCCACTCTCTACGCTTGCCTCAGCCCAATTCCTACTCTATCCCTAAATCTACTATCCCCATTCCCCAATCTCTCGCTCTCCTTGTACCCCACCCACTGATCGGATTGGCTAATTAAAAAAAAACAATTAAAAGGTTAGCGCCCTTTGCCACCTTCGGTTGCATTCGGTAATTTATCTGTTTGTCAAGAATGTCAGTTGACTCTCTCCACTCTCGGAACAAAGTCTAAGGTATCATATGTCACGTCCCTAACCTGGGTCGCTAGAGAATATAACGACTCTACCCCCAAATATTTAACCCTGAACTCTTGACTTAACCTCTCAAAGATTTACTTTACATATTATCCTACATTCTAACCAATGTATGAGAACCTGTTCTCAACAATCAATAAGAGTTTTTATGTAAGAGAAATTTTCCCTGCATTGTTATCAGTAGTAGCCTTAATGTTGGGGGAGTGGGGGCAAGGGGGCACATTATCGTGTAAGTGGGGGGGGGTGGGGGGAAGGGGCGCTTATGAAATTGTAGGTTTGTTAAATAATTATACCATGAATACACGCAAAATGACCCCCCCCCCCAGGTCCCGTTTATGCTCTCCTATCATTTAACTCAATTATTTTTAACGTGTATCTATGATATATTCATTGCAACGATAAACTTTAATATATTTACCTTATCAAAAGAAAATGCACATGCTCGAAGACAACACTGTTGCCGAGAGAGTGATTCAAGAATACTTTTATATTTTAATCTCACACGCTTCTGCTGATTATCGCTTCAGTTTTCTTCCAAATAAACATACGTCTGGATGTGAAACATTTGCAGACGATGTTGACTTCCTTTATAATTTTGACGCGCAATAATTGTGGTGCGGTCAATAGAATTTTCCCCAGACACACAAAATGCAGCCTATTCAAGTGTGCAACGTGAAAAGAACGTTGCTATGCGTAGAAAGGACTACAGAATGTAAATCTTACGGAATACGTATCATCGTCCAATTTTAAATCGACATCTCCGAAAGCCGCCATATTTGTGTGTTATTGTTCTATTGTGTATCAATATTTCGGTGAGCACGTATATTGCTTGGTCTACACAAATCCCTTTCTTGCAATTTCAAAAGTGTTTGATCGCCCACTTTGTTAAAAGGGTCATGGACAGGTGTGGAGGTCATGGCCATGAATATCGTCTGATGAAAGTCAATCTGTACAAAAATATAACCAAATCCCAACATACTCTCTAAGAAAAATTTTGCATTGAAACAAAAAATGGCACTAAATGCTAATATATTATGTTTCCACATAAAACTTAAGGTTTTTAATGTTTTTGAAAAAATATACAAAAAATAAAAATCATCGTCCCTGGGTGGGATTGCGCCACAGAGACCAGTGATTCGAAGATTTATTTATCTTACTTATCAAATATGTACACCAGTTTTGCAGTGGATAACCAGTAATTTAATTTTCATTTATAGCTCTGAGTAATTCATATACCTTAAGGCGAGTATAGCACTATGTCAAATAACGCATAGAACGTGACCCGAGTTGTACAAAGTTAATTCACCTAAAGACAAAAAAATAAAGCAGGGAAAGAAATATATGAAACAAATATAAAAAAAACCCATTAAAATATTACTTACAAAGCTCATCATGCACATGATTCAGAATTCGTCATACTAGGGCCGTACCGAGGGGTGGCGCCATCAGGGTACCTGTCAATGGCCCTCAGATGTCAGGTAATCCGCAGCGGTTGAGAACTTTTACAGAATGAGTGCGTCTGCGTGTTTGTGTAAGTGTGCGGACATCGGTATGTGCGGTTGTATTGCACGCATGGCTGCACAGCAGTAGGAACGGTCAGCTGCGGTTGTATTGCACGCATGGCTGCACAGCAGTAGGAACGGTCAGCTGCGGCTGGGCTGGGAGTCTTAGTCGTGGATCACGTGGTTAGGTGTGGGTCTAGTGACAGTCTAGTCGTGCAGCTGGACAGATAGAACCAGGTGTGTGGACAGTCAGTTTAGACACCTCGTACGGTGAGGACGGGTGTGGTATTGCATACATGATCTGTGGTATTGTGTGGTATTGTGTACATGACACGTTGTATTTTGTGGTATTGAGTGGTATGGCATACGTGACATGTGGTATTGTGTGGTATTGAGTGGTATTGCATTTAATGATCTGTGGTATTGTGTAGTATTGTGTACATGACCTGTGATATTGTGTGGCATTGAGTGGTTTTGTATACATGACCTGTGGTATTGTGTGGCATTAAGTGGTGTTGTATACATGGCCTGTGGTATAGTACCACAGAGAATTCAATCTGTACGTCTAGTGTTTAATAAAGGACTTTTCTATTAATCTTCATCCTTTTGTTTTCTTTTTTCGTAATTGTGCACGTGACAAGCGTGCGTTATAGATCAATCCCAACCCCCGGGGGATAAGTAGTGTCACGTGACAATCTCTTTATGGCGGTAACGAAGTTGTATAAGCGATGGATTCGTTCTGTTATGCAATTATTATTATTATTTTTATTATTTTTACAAACAAGCTATCCGCATGTATAATTATATATCTATACATTCGAACCCCCTTCCAAATAGTACACAGATATTGATTACGTCATACATAAAGTCCATTTGATTTTAAATGGGTGACAAGTGCAGAATAAATTAATATTTCTTTTTTTTATTTACAGCTTGTCGTCTGACCACATTTTTTTGTTTTTTACATCACCCTTCCCCTCGGGCTTTTTACAAAGCATTGGTTAGTAGGTAGGTAGGTAGAACCTTTTTTTGTGTGTGAATAGGCAAATTTTTTTTTGAATCGCGGGCCACACTGGAATCTTAAATTTTACACATTGGCCCCGGGGCACAGGGCGGCAATGTTCCCTCTAAGCTGAGCGCGTGAGCGATCGCTCACACGAATTCAGAGCGTCGCTCATACTACACGTACGATCGCTCACTCCGACGGACGACATCGCGTTAAATCGCTCACAAATTTTTTGCCTCAAATAAAAATATCGCTCAGAGACAAAAATTTTTTGCTCAATTCATACCACACCTTAGAGGGAACATTGCAGGGCGGGTGGGCGGGTGTGTGTTTTAGTTTTGATGAACTTATACAAATTTCATAAAAATCCGCGGAAAGAATACACAAGTCTAGACGAACGTCTCTAGGGTCCCGAGTAAAAAAAAAAAATTTTTAGCAGAGCGTGGTTTCGATCCACGGACCTCTGGGTTATGGGCCCAGCACGCTTCCGCTGCGCCACTCTGCTTGAATGTTATATTTCAAAGCTTCATTACGGTAAAGAGTATAAGTCTCAAGGTATCGGCAGGTAATTTTTTGCGTCGCGGCAGGTGAAGTGTGTGTTTGAAGTCCTTGTAAGGATGAGATGAAATCTCATAGATCCTATGAACCACTAATGGGACTGTTTTTATGGTGCCCTTCTTTCATCACCCACCATGGTCGATATAAGGCACCACGGGATATAAGGTAAAGTGTTTCTGTGACCTTGGCATATGTAGGGGATTGTGTGGTTTAGCACAACGCCCAGACGCCGTTTACTTCCAAAACTTTAGCCAGGTACACATTTAAAGCTGGGGGGGGGGACCTTTATAACCAACTTTGACATGGAAAAAACAAACTTGGTTCTCACAGAGGATCGAGCCCAGGACTCTCAGAACGATTGTCCAGTGCTGTACACCGCTTGGCCATCCGTCATCTGTAGGGCCCCAAACAGGCCCACCGACAGAAATTTCGGGCCACTGAGCTGGGCTGTCACGGCCCCCCCGTGTTGATATAAATATTTTCAAAAGTTGATTGGCCAACTCAGTCCGGGCCCCTAAAACTCGCCGGGCCCCTGGGCATTTGCCCCCTGCCCCTCTCGGTGGATCTTGCCCCAAATACATCCCTTCTGTTAAGGGCCCGCGCAGACTAAAAAGAACGGGGCTCTGTATGTAGCGATATAATTTTATATTGATTTTATATACATGTATTTCGGTAGTTGTGTAACAGTGTAGGAATGTTATTCCGTAAGCCAGCTTTAGGTATATAGATGGCAATGTACAAAAATTTGCTGACAGAATGCTAAAAATATATTATTAAAAGCTCTAATGGAAAAAAATCACAACAGCACAGGCGTAGGTTCAATAACAACACGGCATTTAATAATTTATATACAATCAATAATTACAATCGCCCACCGTTCTGCACGGCCGGCTTCATCATCACAACTCGGCTTGCTCCTACGTCACACAGTGACTGCTTTCAATAGTAAATTTATACGGTGCGCTGGTCTACGGGAATTCCCCCAATTCATAGCTCATCACCGAGGGGAAGGAGAGGTTTATATCATAATTCACACCCTGAAACCTATTAATAAAAAGGCTTTAATAAAAAATTGTTCATACTATCACCTGATTACAGTTACAAATATATTCATCTTCACCAGAGGCGTACTTAGGGTGGGGGAAGGGGTCTCCAAAATCGAAAGTCCCCCAGGCCCCAACTTGAAGGGTCCCTAAAAATTATTCATGCATAATATATAATACATTATCTCATATAATGTGTCGAATGTCAAAAAGCAGGGGGCCCCAAAGAGGCCAAGCCCCTCCCGGGCTCCCAAATCTTTAGGTTCGGCACTGAGCTTCACAGGTCGTACCCGAACCCACAGTAATTGAGCCCAGACTTTGACACGCCGCTGTGGACGTGGTGGTCACTGTACATGAACCGCCGACCGTTGTGGTAGCCCAGAATGTAGACCGTGGCCCCGCTGGTGCCCGGGCAGGTGGGCGAGGTGTAGGTGTAGCAGCTGAGGTCCTCCTCGCCTTCCAGCTGTACTCTGTCCACCCACCGGCCGAAGCTGACCTGCTTGGAGCAGCCGTGGGGGTGCGACACGATCAGGGCGAGGCGGTCGGTGTACTTGTTGTCGCCGTAATTCTTGTACACCTTGACCCACGTCTGGTCGAAATCTCGGATCATGGTGTCCAGTCTGGTCAGCAGCCCGGGGTCGCAGGTCACGCACCTCAGCCAGCACTTGTCCGTCTCCACGTTGGCGTAATCGACGACGACAGTGTCCAGAGTGACCGCTGGGCAGCCTTTCTTGTCGTAGAAGAGCGTGCAGCTGGCGTGGCTGGCTTCCGCGTCGTCGAACACCACGTGCGTGGCCGTCACGACCTCGACCTCCCACCAGTCCTTGGACGGGGTCTCGGATCCCTCCAGGCACCGCCGACACGCGCAGCTCGTAAAATTCCTCCAGTGGGCCCGACCATCGCCGTTGTAGCCCTCGCTGTACCTGTAAACGCCCCTGATCCCCCCGGTGCCGACCCTTGACCCTTGCTGACCGAAAAACGGGTACGCGACGTCGCTGCCCTCCCAGCACTTCGGCCTGAGCGGGCTGGTCGCTCTGACGTCAATCTTGACCGTGAAGTCGATCATCAGCCGGACGAGCTGGTAGATGACCTCGTCCTGGAAACTCCCTGGCAGATGGCCAATGTCCAGCTCGTGCGCCGGTATGAAGTCAGAATGTCCCGGATTTTTGGCGCAGTCGACTTCAGTCTGAAGGTGAGCTTCGCCAGTTCCGTTCTCTATATGAATCTCGTGTCTGCCTGAGAAATGGTAAAAAGAAGAATTTGTCCTTACTCATACTTTATCTCTCTGTCTGTCTCTCCCTCTCTCTGTCTCTCCCTATCTCTCTCTATGTGTGTGTCTCTCTGCCTGTCTCTCTGCCTGTCTCTAACTATCTCTCTGTGTCTCTCCCTCTCTCTGTCTCTCCCTCTCTCTGTCTCTCTCTCTGTCTCTCTGTGTCTCTCTGTCTCTCCCTGTCTCTGTCTCTCTGTCTTTCTCTCAGTCTGTCTGTCTCTTTCTCTCTCTGTCCCTTTCTCTCTTTGTCTCTCTCTGTCTCTCACTGTCTCTCTCTGCTTCTCTGTGTCTCTCTTTCTTTCTCCCTGTCTCTCTCTCTGTCTCTCTCTCTCTCTGTGTCTCTCCCCCCTTCCCCCCCCCCCCCTTATTTAGTGTCTCCATCTCTCTTATGAAGATTTGAAAAAAAAAAAAAGCAACAGACACCATTAATCGTGGATTCTCAAATTTTACAGAAAGGACGCAGGGCCAGGAGTTGCTAGAAGGGGTGTCTCCATGAAACGTAATGAGAATGAGTTCCCTTAGGCCCCTTTACTCGTAATGGGGGGGGGTATGGGGAAGGGGGGGAATGGAAGGCGGAAGAATGGGCTGGAGAATGGGCTGGAGAATGGGCTGGAGAATGGGCTGGAGAATGGGCTGGATCAAACAGCCAAACGTGACCCGCGGGCCACGGTTCACACCCCCCCCCACCTATTTCGAGATAAAAAAAATTGTTGATAGTATGACTGTTGTAAAGTCGAGACAGACTGCAATTGGACCGCTAACCGTTAAAAGCCACAATGAGGCTACTGAAATCATTTTTTTGGAAAAAATTTTACCATAAAGATGCCTGAATATGTCGGTTGACTTGAAAATGACTGATTTGACTTTACGTTCAGAGCCATCAGTCAGGTCGCAAGCCATGGTGTATTACTAGTCGGTACTAGTCCCACTACCGTCTATAATATCATCGATACCACCAACCGTGATGTCTATAATACCATCACTACCACCAACCGTGATGTCTATAATACCATCACTACCACCAACCGTGATGTCTATAATACCATCACTACCACCAACCGTGATGTCTATAATACCATCACTCACGCCATCGTGACGCCTGCAGAGTAAAAAAAAAAGAATTAAATATATGTTTATTTCTCAAAAAACTCCATCAGTGTGTGTGTGTGTGAGTGTGTGTGTGTGTGTGTGTGCGCGCGCGCGTGTGTGTGTGTGTGTGCGCGCGCGTGTGTGTGTGTGTGCGCGCTGATACGGGTCAAGGTCAGTTGGGGCCCCCGGTGCGCAGAAGTGAATAGCGGGGCCCTTAAAAAATGAAAAGGATTTAAAGTTGAGCTTTTAGCTAGGGATGTTAAGTTCAGCTTTGCATGGGGGTAAAGGTGGCGGGCGGGGGGGGGAGGGACAATCTGATAGGAAATTACATAAGCTCGCGTGTGTGATGTGGTGTGTGTGTTGGAGTGTGAGTGTTTGTGTGTGGGGGTGTGGGGGTGTGTTTATGTGTGTGTTTTTGAGGTGTGTGTGTTAGATTGTGATTGTGTGTTTGTGTGTTGATGTGTATGTTTTAACTTACCTGTCAAATGCAGGATGCAAACATGTCTGTAGTTAACATTTTAAAAAAAATTCACTTGTTACCTCGTTGTGATTAAATTATATAAAATTAGACCATATCTAGCAATTGACCTGTGCTGGAATCACTTAGTGAAATGATTTCTATAAAATAACATAATTTGAAAACACACAATAGTAATAAACATGAATAATCAAAAGCTTAACTTACCGTTGCTAAAGTAAATACAAGATTTAATATGTAGGTTGTATGAACTTTCCCCCATGAACAGACCGGATACATTTGGGTAGAAATCCACTTGACACGTCATTAGAGTGAAAGACGTGTGAAAAAAGGGGGGGGGGGAATTTCCCGAGCTATTTTTAGTACAGTGCGGTATGACGTCATTAAATCTGTCTCTCTCTCCCTTACACCTCCGCACTTGACACATACCACAAGTGGAAACACATCTAGGTAAACTCGACCAAATTCACTGGTGTAATGAACTGCTTGACTGTGTGCCCGGGGGAGGGGGGTAGTTTATTTTTAGAAATTACAAACAATAGTCATATGAATAATATGATGGACACGCAAGTAAACATCATTTTAATGTTAAGGTAGTAGAGAAATAAAAAAGGTCGAGAAATGTTTTTTTCTTTCAAAGTTTGAATTTGCGCTGTGAAATACGGGAATTCCCCTTATTCAATTTCCCGTGTTTACACATTATGACCGTTGTTGTTTGGTTTAAATATAGGTTATTATTCGATCTAGCTCTAGTAGATCGATATAGATTTGGCAAGCAGAGTGGCGCAGCGGAAGCGTGCTGGGCCCATAACCCAGAGGTCCGTGGATCGAAACCACGCTCTGCTAATTTTTTTTATTTTTTAAATAAACTGCTGAAAAAAAAAATCAATAGTGCAAGTTGATAAATTCTATGATGACTGGCAATCACGCGTTCGAGAATCGCGGAGTTATGGGTCGCAGATAATTGTAAAAAAACAAAAAAAGGGGCATGTGTTAATGTAGCCAGTGGGGTGGAGTGCGGTGGGGGGGGGGGCAAAACCTCTCTAATGGAGTTTGGTCACTTGAGCTCTTATATATATATATATATATATTTATAGAAGAGGAGATGGCGGAGGGGGGGGGGAGGAGGGAACACAAAATATAATCCATTTTGAAGTACGACAAGTCCAGACAACTCAACATAGAACTCCAATGTATTTAAATAGTTGCATTGCCTCCCCTTACTTGTGAATTTTTTTAATTTTTTTGTTATATAATAGGTCCAACAGAAACTGGACCACTGGACATAATGAACTAATAATTGTTTAAATTTTTTGAAAGTCTAAAATTGTCGTATCAGAAAGAAACACAAAAAAAATCACTTGTTACTTGTACTTGTGTACATTTAATAAATGATTTTCAAAGTTAGGGTATAGAGTCAACCATGCTAATGAAAGAAGGACAGACAGACAGACAGACAGACAGACAGACGGCTGGATGTGTGGATAGGTAGATAGTTAATTAAATAGATATATACATAGACAGACAGACCTATCTATATATATATTCAGGGAGACAGACAGACAGACACAGACAGAGAGTGACAGAGAGACAGAGAGGGAAAAAGAGAGAGACATAGACAAAGACAAAGCAAGAGAGATAGAGAGAGAGAGAGAGAGAGAGAGAGAGAGAGAGAGACAATAGACAATTCAAATTTGTTAGATTTAGAACTCTCCATCCAAATACTTAACCAAAAGATTATCATTCAGGGGAGAGTACCTTTAAAAAACACACATAAAAACGTCATCAAGACGATCAATTATAATACCGGAACGAAGTATACTACATTAGTTGTGGAAGTTTTGTAATGAGAATCCCATTTATTACTGTCGTTTTGTGATTAAACTATGTCACAATAAATTAGTTGACTTCAATTGTGTGTTGGTTGGGGGCCACCCTCTGTGCTCGGGGGCCCAATGACTTGCATGCCGGAATCACACTGGCCCATTTCAAGGTACCGCCGGCCCCTGTTCAATGTACCACCGGCCCCCGTTCAATGTACCACCGGCCCCCGTTCAATGTACCACCGGCCCCCGTTCAAAGTACCACCGGCCCCCATTCAATGTACCACTGTCTCAGGAATCTCCTTGCAGGCGTTTTTTTGTAGGTATTAAATTTGCCACCTCCAAGTATGGGCCACAATCTCAACACTTCTCAGGGCTTATGTATGAGTATGATGAGTAATAACTCCCCCCTCCCCCCCGGGGGGGGGTCGGTGAAGATTTCGCCCTAAATAAGCCGACAACAGCCCTAAGTATTTGTTTCTTTCACCGCCTCCCCCCCCCCCCCCGCCAAATAATTATATGATTATGTTTTGTATTACTGCGCATTAAGTGCACATATTCAAATGGTTTTGGAAAAAAAAGAAGCCATACAGACAGAGTATATAAAAAAAATATTGATTTATTTAATAAAACCATTTTACATTTGGGATGTATGATATGAAACCTTCAATTGAAAACAGAAAATAGAGGTAACATAATAGTACGTTGCAACAGAAGCTAAGGAGCAAGTGACAGATAAACATTGTATATATATATATATATATATATATATATATATATATATATATATATATCACGTGACCAATCAGGTCAACAATGTCCAAATCATAAGCTCGCCTATGAGTGATATGAGCAGACATTTTCTGGAAGATGGCATTGTCGTGATGTCATAGAGGTCATCAAGGTCACGCGGTTGTGAGCTCTTGCTGTTCAGCTAGCCCCGTTGGCCTGTAGCAAGTTCCGCGCACACAGATGCCTCCCTTGTATTTGGCGGCGCATTCAGCATCGGTGGTGCACCCTGGGAGAGTGAAAAAACTAGGTCAGGTCTTGATCTCATTAATTAAGGAGTGACATTTGAACGGCTGTATGTTGTTTACAAATTGTGGCGATTTTGTGTAAATAAATGGAGCAATAAACATACTTGCAAACTAGTGATACAGCTAGAAATATTTATAAAACTATAACATATTAAAGCATGTAAATGCGTACATATTTATAGATGAACGCATAATCTAAACACAGACACGTTAAAACACACCTACGTTGAACACACACACACACACACACACACACACACACGACACTTGACACGTACACTTAAAAATGTAAGCCCATCATACAAACACACTCACCAACAAACGCAATCATAAATACATAAGCTCATTCGCACGCACATATACACACAAACAAAACATGAATGCATACATACATGTACACACACACATACATACATACATATATACATACATACATACATACATACAAACATGCATACATACACACATACATACATACATGCATACATACAAACATACATACATACATATAAACATACATACATACATACAAACATACATACATACATGCATACATACATACATACATACATACATACATACACACACACATACACACACACAAATTGACCCCCGTCTACTGACCTCCGCCGCCTCCACTAATCGCCAACATCTCGGCCTGGCCTAGAAAAAAAAACAATACAAAAACAAATGAATTATCATGTAACAGAACAAATCAAACATCCTCATCTGAATATGTGATGATGTAGGCTTGGGGTGGGCGATATTTCTGGTCCGCGGGACACAATTCGATGCAAAATTTGACAGACAGAAGAACAGATGGATGGAGATTTTATATGAAGTCAAGTAAATTAAATATAACCGTCAGTGACATGAACGAGCGCAGAGAAACAGCGGGCCAAATCAAACGGCCCATTGCGCCTTACTTAGCCCGCGGGCGGCCGCTGTTGATCCAAATCTGGTAAGAGCAAAACAGCCACACACACACACACACACACACACACACACACACACACAATAACTATACTGTGCACCAGTTGAAATATTCTAAAAATAGCTCAGAAGTACGCACGTGTTATGTAAACAGACAGTGCCTTTCCTAGGGCCTCAACGGGGGGCCCAAGAAATCTAACTGTGCCTCCATCAATGGATTCCGGTCTATATGTCGAATGTACTCACTGGGGTGACTAGCAGTTGTGACGCCCGGGGCAGACTACACCCATTTAAATTACACGCCCACAAAAAAAAGTTCCGTTGGGGCACGTGAAGTGTAGAATTCGTGTTTCTGTGACCACAGCAATTGAAAGGGAGAGTGTGTGTGGTCATAGCGCGAACCAACTTTCACCTTTGCAGTTTTTTTGGGCCCATGATGGTAAACCTTAACAACTGTTAAGACATTTTTTAGTTAAGGGGGGGCCCTGAGAAATTTTGAGATTGCCCTTTTACAGGTCCGTCGCGAAGAGAAGGCAACACAAATTATTTTTTCTTTGAATATTATTTTGATGCAGCACTGGGGGGTACGGATGTCGATAAAAGCCCCCCCCCCGGGCCGCCGACAAAGTTTATACAAAGGCCCCAGAACTCATGGCTGTAGCCCTGCCTATTTGTCCTACTTTTAAGAACGCCCCCTTTTTTTGTGGCTAAATATGGGTCAAAGAACATAAGACTACTTCTACTCACCAACCAATAGAACAACTAGCAGTAAGGTGAAGATAAGCGATTTCATTCTGGTCTGTGAGAATAAAACTTGGATGGAGATGTCTGTTGACTCTGATACTGTTTGGTCTGTTGACTGGAATGTCTGCTACTCGAGTCACTGAAACCCTGTAGGTAGTTGCGGTACTTGCAGCCGTTCACCTGTTTATATAGTCTGGACCTATATCCGGGATACTCTCCCTTGCCGCCTTTTCGTCCCGTGGATTGTTGACAGGTCAGTCCTTTGCGGATCAGCGTGGTGACGTCAGTTTTGTCGACGCCTTCATAATCAGTGAACCGTGTCAAGTGGTAAACATACATGACCTAATTATATATATATATATTTTAATGGTTTGGTTAACAGTTGAGAGAGCAAGTAGGACAAGTTATTTCCCTTTATCTTTGACCCCTGTCTATACCAGCTTGCCCCCTCCCCCCCCCCCCCCCACATCTCACACATTTGATAGAGAATCTTTGTACTCGACGGTGCCCCCTCAGGGGCCACCGGCAAGTTTTCTGGCTGCAAACGTACACCCTTCCCCCCTCCCCCCTTTCTTTGCGGCGGTCATAAATGTTTTGTATAAAATCTAATGACAAAAGTCTCAAAAAAAAAATGTGTTGTTTTATATTTTCTCATATTTTTATGTGTGGATAAAAATAACTCCACCAGCTTCTGTTGGTAACGTTTAAAATAACACATTTTTTTTTAAAAATGGCGCGCAGGACTAAAAGAAAATAAACAAGGAGCTTATGGGAATATTAGGAGCTTATGGGAATATTAGGAGCTTATGGGAATATTAGGAGCTTATGGGAATAATAGGAGCTCATGGGAATATTAAGAGCTTATGGTAATATTAGGAGCTTATGGGAATATGTAAGAGCTTATGGGAATATGTAAGAGCTTATGGGAATATGTGGGAGCTTATGGGAATATTAGGAAATTATGGGAATATTAGGAGCTTATGGGAATATTAGGAGCTTATGGGAATATTAGGAGCTTATGGGAATATTAGGAGCTTTTGGCAATATTATAAGCTTATGGAAATATAATAAGCTTATGGGAATATGTAGGAGCTTATGGGAATATTAGGAGCTTATGGGAACATGTAGGAGCTTATGGGAATATTAGGAGCTTATGGGAATATTAGGAGCTTATGGGAATATTAGGAGCTTATGGGAATATTAGGAGGTTATGGGAATAATAGGAGCTTATGGGAATATTAGGAGCTTCTGGGAATATGTAGGAGCTTATGGGAATATGTAGGAGCTTATGGGAATATGTAGGAGCTTATGGGAATATGTAGGAGCTTATGGGAATGTTAGGAGCTTATGGGAACATGTAGGAGCTTATGGGAATATTAGGAGCTTATGGGAATATTAGGAGCTTATGGGAATATGTAGGAGCTTATGGGAATATGTAGGAGCTTATGTGAATATTAGGAGATTATGGGAATATTAGAAGCTTATGGGAATATTAGGAGCTTATGGGAATATTAGGAGCTTATGGGAATATTAGGAGCTTATGGGAATATTAGGAGCTTATGGGAGTATGTAGGAGCTTATGGAAATATGAAGGAGCTTATGGGAATATTAGGAGCTTATGGGAACATGTAGGAGCTTATGGGAATATTATTACTTATGGGAATATGTAGGAGCTTATGGGAATATGTAGGAACTTATGGGAATATGTCGGAGCTTATGGGAATATTAGGAGCTTATGGGAATATTAGGAGCTTATGGGAATATGTAGGAGCTTATGGGAATATGTAGGAGTTTATGGGAATATGTAGGTGCTTATGGGAATATTAGGAGCTGATGGGAATATTAGGAGCTTATGGGAATTTGTAGGAGCTTATGGGAATATTAGGAGCTTGTGGGAATATTAGGAGCTTATGGGAAAATTAGGAGCTTCTGGGAATATTATGAGCTTATGGGAATATGTGGGAGCTTATGGGAATATGCAGGAACTTATTGGAATATATGCCAATTGATTCTACTCCTGTTTAGTATTTGGCGAATGGGACTATAGGCTTTTTGTTTATTTTCAACCACGTAAGGTCAAATTTTTACGCATCAGTAAATTCTACTCCTGCTTTTCAATTTTTGAAACGGACTATATGCTTCGTTTCAATTTCCTGCTATGACATGATCAATTGCCATGCATAAGTAGATTCAACTCTATGTCAATTATCGAAAAAGAGAGATAAGGAAAGAGAGAGAGAGAGAGTGAGAGAGAGAGAGAGAGAGAGAGAGAGGATGGGAATATATGGGAACTGATGGGAATATGTAGGAGCTTATGGGAACATGCGGGTGCTTATGGGAATATTAGGAGCTAATGGGAATACTAGGAGCTTATGTGAATATTAGGAGATTATGGGAATATTAGAAGCTTATGGGAATATTAGGAGCTTATGGGAATATTAGGAGCTTATGGGAATATGTAGGAGCTTATGGAAATATGAAGGAGCTTATGGGAATATTAGGAGCTTATGGGAACATGTAGGAGCTTATGGAAATATTATTACTTATGGGAATATGTAGGAGCTTATGGGAATATGTAGGAACTTATGGGAATATGTAGGAGCTTATGGGAATATTAGGAGCTTATGGGAATATTAGGAGCTTATGGGAATATGTAGGAGCTTATGGGAATATGTAGCAGTTTATGGGAATATGTAGGTGCTTATGGGAATATTAGGAGCTTATGGGAATATTAGGAGCTTATGGGAATATTAGGAGCTTATGTGAATATTAGGAGTTTATGGGAATTTGTAGGAGCTTATTGGAATATTATGAGCTTATGGGAATATTAGGAGCTTATGGGAATATTAGGAGGTTATGGGAATAAAATGAGCTCATGGGAATATTAAGAGCTTATGGTAATATTAGGAGCTTATGGGAATATGTAAGAGCTTATGGGAATATGTAAGAGCTTATGGGAATATGTGGGAGCTTATGGGAATATTAGGAAATTATGGGAATATTAGGAGCTTATGGGAATATTAAAAGCTTATGGGAATATTAGGAGCTTTTGGAAATATTATAAGCTTATGGAAATATAATAAGCTTATGGTAATATGTAGGAGCTTATGTGAATATTAGGAGCTTATGTGAATATTAGGAGCTTATGGGAATATTAGGAGCTTATGGGAATATTAGGAGGTTATGGGAATAATAGGAGCTTATGGGAATATTAGGAGCTTCTGGGAATATGTAGGAGCTTATGGGAATATGTAGGAGCTTATGGGAATGTTAGGAGCTTATGGGAACATGTAGGAGCTTATGGGAATATTAGGAGCTTATGGGAATATTAGGAGCTTATGGGAATATGTAGGAGCTTATGGGAATATGTAGGAGCTTATGTGAATATTAGGAGATTATGGGAATATTAGAAGCTTATGGGAATATTTGGAGCTTATGGGAATATTAGGAGCTTATGGGAATATTAGGAGCTTATGGGAATATTAGGAGCTTATGGGAATATTAGGAGCTTATGGGAGTATGTAGGAGCTTATGGAAATATGAAGGAGCTTATGGGAATATTAGGAGCTTATGGGAACATGTAGGAGCTTATGGGAATATTATTACTTATGGGAATATGTAGGAGCTTATGGGAGTATGTAGGAGCTTATGGAAATATGAAGGAGCTTATGGGAATATTAGGAGCTTATGGGAACATGTAGGAGCTTATGGGAATATTATTACTTATGGGAATATGTAGGAGCTTATGGGAATATGTAGGAACTTATGGGAATATGTAGGAGCTTATGGGAATATTAGGAGCTTATGGGAATATTAGGAGCTTATGGGAATATGTAGGAGCTTATGGGAATATGTAGGAGTTTATGGGAATATGTAGGTGCTTATGGGAATATTAGGAGCTGATGGGAATATTAGGAGCTTATGGGAATTTGTAGGAGCTTATGGGAATATTAGGAGCTTGTGGGAATATTAGGAGCTTATGGGAAAATTAGGAGCTTCTGGGAATATTATGAGCTTATGGGAATATGTGGGAGCTTATGGGAATATGTAGGAACTTATGTGAATTTTGGGAGCTTATGGGAATATGTGGGGGCTTATGGGAATATGCAGGAACTTATTGGAATATATGCCAATTGATTCTACTCCTGTTTAGTATTTGGCGAATGGGACTATAGGCTTTTTGTTTATTTTCAACCACGTAAGGTCAAATTTTTACGCATCAGTAAATTCTACTCCTGCTTTTCAATTTTTGAAACGGACTATATGCTTCGTTTCAATTTCCTGCTATGACATGATCAATTGCCATGCATAAGTAGATTCAACTCTATGTCAATTATCGAAAAAGAGAGATAAGGAAAGAGAGAGAGAGAGTGAGAGAGAGAGAGAGAGAGAGAGAGAGGATGGGAATATATGGGAACTGATGGGAATATGCGGGAGCTTATGGGAACATGCGGGTGCTTATGGGAATATGCTGGAGCTTATGGGAGTATGCGGGAGCTTATGGGAATATGCGGGAGCTTATGGGAATATTTGGGATCTTATGGGATTTTTTTGGAGCTTATGGGAATACGCAGGAGCTTATGGAATTTTTTGGAAGCTTATGGGAGTATTTAGGAGCTTGTAGGAATATGTTATAGCTTATGGGATTATTTAGGAACTTATAGACATATGTAGGAGCTTATGGGAATATGTTGGAACTTATAGGAATATGTAGAAGCTTATGGTAATATGTAGGAGCTTATGGGAATAAGTAGGAGCTTATGGGAATATGTAAGAGGTTATGGGAATTTGTAGGAGCTTATGGGAATATTAGGAGCTTGTAGGAATATGTAAGAGCTTATGGGAATATTTAAGACCTTATGGGATTATTTAAGACTTATGGGAATATGTCGGAGCTTATGGGAATATGTAGGAGCTTATGGGAATATGGGCCAATTGATTCTACTCCTGTTTAGTATTTGGCGAATGGGACTATAGGCTTTGTGTTTTTTTTCAACCACGTAAGGTCAAATTTTTACGCTTCAGCAAATGCTACTCCTGTTTTCCAATTTTCGAAACGGACTATAAGCTTTATTTCAATTTTCTGCTATACAATGATCAATTGCCATGCATAAGTAGATTCAACTCTATGTCAATTATCGAAAATGAGAGATATGGAGAGAGAGAGAGAGAGAGAGAGAGAGAGAGAGAGAGAGAATGGAAATATATGGTAACTTATGTGAATATGTAGGAGCTTATGGGAACATGTAGGAGCTTATGGGAATATTAGGAGCTTATGGGAATACTAGGAGCTTATGGGAATATTAGGAGCTTTTGGGAATATGTGGGAGATTCGGGGTTCTTTGGGAGCTTATGGGAATATGTACAGAGGCGTCCCTAGGGGTTTGGGGCCCCCTGAAAATTTGACATACGATATCATGACATGAGATAACGTACTTAATAAATATATGTCTTAATTCAAATTAGTACAGTATATCAATAAAATTAACAAAAAATAATCCTTAAAACTCTTTTAATGAATAATTCCATTGTTTAGTGACGAGATAAAGCACAAGTGACAAACCTCAATTCATTTGGCCTCACGTCGTAGTTTCTGTGCAGTAAAGGCATTTATAACATCATCTAAGTCAATGTTGTCTAGTATTTTTGACTTCACTTACATTAAAGCCATGCTGCTTATAGTATCGAATTTGATTGGATTGAAAAGTAAGGGGGTGAGGTGGGGGGGGGGGGGGTAGCAGTCATGGTCACCTATTGGACCTAACACTAAAAAAAAAAAGAGTTTAGTATGAAACACACAAGAAAAAAAAAATATTTTCAACGCGTTTAGTTTCCCCGGAAGTATGACATCACTGCGTAGTTTTATGGAAGGCAGTTGCTACGGTTCGGTCCGACCGAACCCGTATTTTTTTTACTACGGGTACCAGCCATAGATAATAATGCTCCACACCCTAACCATAACCCTATCCCTAACCCTAATCCTATCCCTAACCCTATCCCTAACCCTAACCCTAACCCTAACCCTATCCCTATCCCTAACCCTAACCCTAACCCTAATCCTGAAAAAAAAATTCGGAAAAAAAAAAAAAATTATATATGTCATGTTCCTTATACCCTAATATAATGGTTTTGGCTGGTGCCGGAGTCACTGCGTTTATGGAATTAACTTCACCGACCTAAACTTTTTTTTTTTTTGTAATATAACTTGAACTTGTATTGAATGTTTGCTTTTATTTCAAATTCGGAACGCCAGGTTAAAAACAACCCAGAACAACAACATCCCACTGACCTACTTAACGACTACGAGGCTTGAGGCGACATGAACGAAAACAAAATTGAGGGGAGGGGGGGTATTTGGGGGGGGGGTTAACAAACGTTTTTGGGTTAAGGTTAGGGTGGGCGGGCTAAAAATGGGGGGGGAGGCCTTCTACACTTATAATGACGTCAGTTTCCAAGCCTGTTATTTCACGCATTTTTTGTTTTATTTTATTTTGATCTATTAGGTTGTTGACAGTTAATAAACAAAAATATTTACGGGAGTCTATGGGAGTCTATAGGAGTCTATGGGAGTCTATGGGAGTATGTGGGAGTATGTGGGAGTCTATGGGAGTCTATGGGTGTATGTGGGAGTCTATGGGAGTATGTGGGAGTATGTGGGAGTCTATGGGAATCTAAAGGAGTATGTGGGAGTCTATGGGAGTCTATGGGAGTCTATGGGAGTATGTGGGAGTCTATGGGAGTCTATGGGAGTCTATGGGAGTCTATGGGAGTATGTGGGAGTATGTGGGAGTCTATGGGAGTCTATGGGAGTATGTGGGAGTCTATGGGAGTCTATGGAAGTATGTGGGAGTCTATGGGAGTCTATGGGAGTATGTGGGAGTATGTGGGAGTATGGGAGTATGGGAGTATGTGGGAGTATGTGGGAGTCTATGGGAGTCTATGGGAGTATGTGGGAGTCTATGGGAGTAAGTGGGAGTCTATGGGAGTCTATGGGAGTCTATGGGAGTATGTGGGAGTATGTGGGAGTCTATGGGAGTATGTGGGAGTCTATGGGAGTAAGTGGGAGTCTATGGGAGTCTATGGGAGTCTATGGGAGTATGTGGGAGTATGTGGGAGTCTATGGGAGTCTATGGGAGTATGTGGGAGTATATGGGAGTATGTGGGAGTCTATGGGAGTCTATGGGAGTATGTGGGAGTCTATGGGAGTCTATAAGAATAGTGGGAATCTATGGGAGTCTATGGGAGTCTATGGGAGTCTATGGGTCTATGGGAGTATGTGGGAGTCTATGGGAGTCTATGGGAGTATGTGGGAGTTTATTGGAGTATGTGGTAGTCTATGGGAGTCTATGGGAGTCTATGGGAGTCTATGGGAGTATGTGGGAGTATGTGGGAGTCCATGGGAGTATGTGGGAGTCTATGGGAGTCTATGGGAGTATGTGGGAGTCTATGGGAGTCTAAGGGAGTATGTGGGAGTCTATGGGAGTCTATGGGAGTCTATGGGTCTATGGGAGTATGTGGGAGTCTATGGGAGTCTAAGGGAGTATGTGGGAGTCTATGGGAGTCATTGGGAGTCTATGGGAGTCTATGGGAGTAGTGGGAGTCTATGGGAGTCTATGGGATTATGTGGGAGTATGTGGGAGTCTATGGGAGTCTATGGGAGTCTATGGGAGTCTATGGGAGTATGTGGGAGTCTATGGGAGTCTAAGGGAGTATGTGGGAGTCTATGGGAGTCTATGGGAGTCTATGGGAGTCTATGGGAGTCTATGGGAGTCTATGGGAGTAGTGGGAGTCTATGGGAGTATGTGGGAGTCTATGGGAGTCTATGGGAGTATGTGGGAGTCTATGGGAGTCTATGGAAGTATGTGGGAGTCTATGGGAGTCTATGGAAGTATGTGGGAGTCTATGGGAGTCTATGGGAGTATGTGGGAGTATGTGGGAGTATGTGGGAGTATGGGAGTATGTGGGAGTCTATGGGAGTCTATGGGAGTATGTGGGAGTCTATGGGAGTATGTGGGAGTATGTGGGAGTCTATGGGAGTCTATGGGAGTCTATAGGAGTATGTGGGAGTGTATGGGAGTCTATGGGAGTCTATGGGAGTCTATGGGGGTATGTGGGAGTCTATGGGAGTCTATGGGAGTCTATGGGAGTATGTGTGAGTCTATAGGAGTCTATGGGAGTATGTGGGAGTCTATGGGAGTATGTGGGAGTCTATGGGAGTATGTGGGAGTCTATGGGAGTATGTGGGAGTCTATGGGAGTCTATGGGAGTCTATGGGAGTATGTGGGAGTCTATGGGAGTCTATGGGAGTATGTGGGAGTATATGGGAGTATGTGGGAGTCTATGGGAGTCTATGGGAGTATGTGGGAGTCTATGGGAGTCTATGGGAGTAGTGGGAATCTATGGGAGTCTATGGGAGTCTATGGGAGTCTATGGTTCTATGGGAGTATGTGGGAGTCTATGGGAGTCTATGGGAGTTTGTGGGAGTTTATTGGAGTATGTGGTAGTCTATTGGAGTCTATGGGAGTCTATGGGAGTAGTGGGAGTCTATGGAAGTATGTGGGAGTATGTGGGAGTCTATGGGAGTCTATGGGAGTATGTGGGAGTCTATGGGAGTCTATGGGAGTATGTGGGAGTCTATGGGAGTAAGTGGGAGTCTCTGGGAGTCTATGGGAGTATGTGGGAGTATGTGGGAGTCTATGGAAGTAGTGGGAGTATATGGGAGTCTATGGGAGTCTGTGGGAGTATGTGGGAGTCTATGGGAGTATGTGGTAGTCTATGGGAGTCGAGTCTATGGGAGTCTATGGGAGTATGTGGGAGTCTATGGGAGTATGTGGGAGTATGTGGGAGTCTATGGGAGTATGTGGGAGTCTATGGGAGTCTATGGGAGTCTATGGGAGTATGTGGGAGTATGTGGGAGTATGTGGGAGTATATGGGAGTCTATGGGAGTCTATGGGAGTATGTGGGAGTATGTGGGAGTATATGGGAGTATATGGGAGTCATTGGGAGTCTATGGGAGTCTATGGGAGTATGTGGGAGTCTATGGGAGTATGTGGGAGTTTATGGGAGTATGTGGGAGTATTTGGGAGTATGTGGGAGTATGTGGGAGTCTATGGGAGTCTATGGGAGTTTGTGGGAGTCATGTACCATGGTTTCTACTCCTGTTTTTTAATTTGTGAAACGGACTATAGTCAGTTTAGTTAACTGAAATACGAAGCGTATAGTCTGTTTCACAAATTGAAAAACAGGAGTAGAATTTACTCATGCGTGAAAATTTGACCTTACGTGGTAAAATACACTGGTAGAATAGACTGTTGCAAGACAGTTGATCATTAAATACTCCCATAGACTAATAATTATTTATATAAATCAATACGATTTATCACGTGCTATCATCCCGTTTTAAAAGAGGATGCTCGACTATGAAATAAGAAAAACTGTAACAAGTTTCAAACTAAACATCAACGATGTATTTTAACTCATTGGTAATTTCCATTTCTCTTTCTAAAATAGTCAAACTTTTGATTTAAAGCAATCATTTTCTTTATATATATATATATATATATATATATATATATATATATATATATATATATATATTCCAACATCCCCTATTTAGTGGTTTTATTATATATATCAATTAGTTAAGGGATTCCTTCATGATCAATACGCAGTGCGATATAAAAAAAAGGGTGTGTTGTTATGGATTAAAAGTCGGTCTTGGTATAAAATAGGAGTATGACTGAACGTACCGATGGTACTCAATCTAGTAGAATAGTAGAAGCGTGCTGGGCCCATAACCCAGATGTCCGTGGATCGAAACCACGCTCTGCTAATATAATTTTTTTTTTTTTGTATTTAGTTTTATTAACTGACATCGAAAATGGTCCTTAGTACAATCGTATGAATTTTAGGTGACCTACTGTAAGGTGTATTTTATGATTTGCAAGTCAGAGGATTACAACTATTATCATACACAATGTATCATAATATAAATATATCATAAACATAGAAAAAAAAAGAGAGTAAGGAAAAAAAAAAAGGAACGAAATAATTATTATGACGAGGCCAACTAGTATGTTGCCAACCATGTTGAGTATACTGGTTGGATGGTCACAGGTTTTGGGCTGTCATGTTGAACGTATGGTTGTCCTTTTGAGCTATGCTGAGTTCAACCCTCGGTTTTTTTTTGGGAATCCCCCCCCCCCAAAGCACACAGGGCCCATAAGCACAAAGGCCTAAAGTAACTCCAAACGAGAAACAAAGGCCCTGAAGAAGCGAGACAAAAATTCGACATGTAAACTTAGCGTACTTGACAAAACACCTATCGATAACATAAACGAAACAAAAGACTCGAAACTTCAACTTTTGAAAAGGAAAAATTAGGAGTTTAGAAATTATGAAGACTGATATTTAGAACCAGTTTATTGCTTGGAAGTTGAATACATGTCTCCTCTTGCTGCAAATGACTTACTTACTTGACTTTACATCATTTACATTACTTTATCACCGTCCGTCCTCTTCTGAGTATAGATGGATAGATAGATAGATAGATAGATAGATAGATAGATAGATAGATAGATAGATAGATAGATAGATAGATAGATAGATAGATAGATAGATAGATAGATAGATAGATAGATAGATAGATAGATAGATAGATAGATGAGATAGATAGATGGATGATGATGATGGATGGATGAATGGATGGATGATGATGAATGGATGGATGGATGGATGGATGGATGGATGGATGGATGGATGGATGGATGGATAGATAGATAGATAGATAGATAGATAGATAGATAGATAGATAGATAGATAGATAGATAGATAGATAGATAGATAGATAGATAGATAGATAGATAGATAGAACTTTCCAACGTAAGACCGGCTCTGTTTTCGGACGGTCTCAATATTTGCTCACAGTAAATCATTACTAGACATATCAAAACTAACGGCCCTCGGCCCAAGTGCATACCATTTTTCGGTTTGACCCGTCCCGAGCTGCACAGCCACTCGATCGTTCAAAGCCCCTCACTCGGTCACAGCCCTTCTGCTGTTCCATCATTGACATTCGATAACTTCGCTGATTGTGAATGAACTTCCATCCAAAATGCTCAACCAAAAGACGACGACTTCCTGTGCTCTATGATTTGCATGCTAAGAGCCACTGTCTCGAAGATTCCCATGAAGGTTTATGTTTAGGTATTCGAAGGCGTATGTTTAGGTATTTGAAGGCGTATGTTTAGGTATTTGAAGGCGTATGTTTAGGTATTTGAAGGCGTATGTTTAGGTATTCGAAAGCGTGTGTTTAGGTATTCGAAGGCGTGTGTTTAGGTATTTGAAGGCGTATGTTTAGGTATTTGAAGGCGTATGTTTAGGTATTTGAAGGCGTATGTTTAGATATTCGATGGCGTATGTTTAGGTATTTGAAGGCGTATATTTAGGTATTTGAAGGCGTATGTTTAGGTATTTGAAAGCGTATGTTTAGGTATTTGAAGGCGTATGTTTAGGTATTTGAAGGCGTATGTTTAGGTATTTGAAGGCATATGTTTAGGTATTTGAAGGCGTATGTTTAGGTATTTGAAGGCGTATGTTTAGGTATTTGAAGGCGTATGTTTAGGTATTCGAAGGCGTATGTTTAGGTATTCGAAGGCGTATGTTTAGGTATTTGAAGGCGTATGTTTAGGTATTTGAAGGCGTATGTTTAGGTATTCAAAAGCGTATGTTTAGGTATTTGAAGGCGTATGTTTAGGTATTCGAAGACGTATGTTTAGGTATTCGAAGGCGTATGTTTAGGTATTTGAAGGCGTATGTTTAGGTATTTGAAGGCGTATGTTTAGGTATTCGAAAGCGTATGTTTAGGTATTTGAAGGCGTATGTTTAGGTATTCGAAGGCGTATGTTTAGGTATTCGAAGGTGTATGTTTAGGTATTCGAAGGTGTATGTTTAGGTATTTGAAGGCGTATGTTTAGGTATTTGAAGGCGTATGTTTAGGTATTCGAAAGCGTATGTTTAGGTATTTGAAAGCGTATGTTTAGGTATTTGAAGGCGTATGTTTAGGTATTCGAAAGCGTATGTTTAGGTATTTGAAGGCGTATGTTTAGGTATTTGATGGCGTATGTTTAGGTATTTGAAAGCGTATGTATAGGTATTCGAAGGTGTATGTTTAGGTATTCGAAAGCGTATGTTTAGATATTTGAAGGCGTATGTTTAGGTATTTGAAGGCGTATGTTGAGGTATTTGAAGGCGTATGTTTAGGTATTTGAAGGCATTTGTTTAGGTATTTGAAAGCGTATGTATAGGTATTTGAAGGTGTATGTTTAGGTATTCGAAAGCGTATGTTTAGGTATTTGAAGGCGTATGTTTAGGTATTTGAAGGCGTATGTTGAGGTATTTGAAGGCGTATGTTTAGGTATTTGAAGGCATTTGTTTAGGTATTTGAAGGCGTATGTTTAGGTATTTGAAGGCGTATGTTTAGGTATTAAACGTTTCCTCCGCAAAGTATGGTCGCAACCCAAACACTCCCAGGGCTTATGTATGAGTATGATATGTTATTAACTGGGCCCCTGTCGGTGGGTATTAAAGGGGGCAGTGGCGCAACCAGGGGGGCAGGGGGGCTTGAGCCACCCCCCAGACCGAATCATCATACATATTTTACTATATAAACTGTCGTTTTTTTATATGTGAGCCCCCCCCCAGCATTTTTTTCTATATGTGAGCCCCCCCCCCAGCATTTTTTGCTGGTTGCGCCACTGAAAGGGGGCCCTAAATTAGCTGTGAATGTGAAAAGCCTTTAGTATATGTTCCCCCCCCCCCAGCTCCATCCCCAAAGAAATGTATTATTATGGCTTGTACACCCTGCGTTGTGCGTAACTGCGCATACTTAAATGGTTTGGAAAACAAAAACCAGTACAAAGGTTGTTTTTCTTTAAATTATTGATTTATTTAATAAAAACATTTACATTTGGATGTATGGTATGAAACCTTCAAATGAAAACAAAAAATACAGGTAACATATTGAAAATAAACATAAAAATGCATTGAAACAGAAACTAAGGTGCAAGTGAAAGATAAACATTGTACATCACGTGACCAATCAGGTCAAAAATGCCCAATCGTTAGCGCGTCTATGAGTGACGTAAGCTCACATTTTCAGGAAGATGTCATTGTCGTGATGTCCATCAAGGTCACGCGGTTGTGAGCTCATTCTGTTCAGCTAGCCCCGTTGGCCTGTAGCAAGTTCCGCTCACGCAGATGCCTCCCTTGTATTTGGCGGCGCATTCAGCATCGGTGGTGCACCCTGGGGGAGTGAAAAAACTAGGTCAAGACGTGATCTTATTAAGTAGTGAGATTTGAACAGTTGTATGTTGTTTAAATTGTGTATAATATTTAAAAAAAGGCCTATAAATGCATGCATACAAAATTATATATGAGCAAATAATTTAAACAAAGACACGTGAAAACACATTTACATTGTAAAATGTGTTGTTATGGATTAACATATACATAAATACATACACACACCCATACTTTCATACATACATACATACATACATACATACATACTTACATACATACATACATACATACATACATACATACATACATATATAAATACTTACATACATACATACATACATACTTACTTTACATACATACATACATACTTACTTACTTACAAACATACATACATACATACATACACACGTACGCACGCATGCACGCGCGCACGCACACACACACAAACATAACCCCATGAACTCACCTCCGCCGCCCCCACCAATGGCTATCAGCTCGGCCTGTCCTGAAAAAGAAATAATACAAAATAATTTAATTATTATGTAACAGAAACTTTAAATATGCATCTAGGGAAGGGGTCGGCAAGCTTTCTGAACCGCGATCCACAATGTGTTCCGAAATTTTTCAGGTGAACAGAAAGATTGATTTTTTATACGAGTTCATATGAATTAAATATAACCGTTAGTAATGTTAACCAGCGTGGAGGAGCAGAAAGCGGGCCTGGACTAAACAGTCCGTAATGCCTTACGTGGCCCGAGGGCGGTAGGTGGTCCATGTCTGGTAAGAGCGAAAAGCAAAAAAAAAATGCCTATAATGGGAAACATTCCTGTTTATTAAGAGGACCCTTTGCAAGGGCGTATTTGGCTTGAGGCCACAAGCAAAGATATATTTTGGAAGCCCATTGGGAAAACTACATTTGAGGCCACAAGCAAAGATATATTTTGGAAGCCCATTGGGAAAACTACATTTGAGGCCACAAGCAAAGATATATTTTGGAAGCCCATTGGGAAAACGGCTTTTGTGCTAAATATGGACAAAGAATATAAAGAACTTAAGACTAATTCTACTCACCAATCAATAGAACGACCAGCAGCAAGGTGAGGCAAAAAGATTTCATTCTGGTCTGTGAGAAAGAAACCTAGATGGAGATATCGGTTGTCTCTGATACTATCTGGTCTATTGACTCTGATACTATCTGGTCTATAGACTCTGATACTGTCTGGTCTGTTGACTCTGATACTGTCTGGTCTGTTACTGAGTCACTGAAACCCTGTAGGTAGTTGCGGTACTTGCAACCGTTCACCTGTTTATATAGTCTGGACCTATATCCGGGATACTCTCCCTTGCCACCTTTTTGTCCCCGTGGATTGTTGACAGGTCAGTCCTTTGCGGATCATCGTAGTGACGTCAGTTTTTTCGACGCCTTCATAATCAGTGAACCGTGTCAAGTGGTAAACATACATGACCTAATTATATATATATATATATATATATATATAATATATATATATATATTTTAATGGTTTGGTTAACAGTTGAGAGAGCAAGTAGGACAAGTTATTTCCCTTTATCTTTGACCCCTGTCTATACCAGCTTGCCCCCTCCCCCCCCCCCCCAATCTCACATTTTTGAAAGCGAATCTCTGTACTCGACGGTGCCCCTCAAGGGCAGGGTCCCCCCCCCGGCATGTTTTCTGGTTGCAAACGTACGCCCCTCCCCCCATCCCCCTTTCTTTCCAGCGGTCATAAATGTTTTGTATAAAATCTAATGACAAAAGCCTCATAAAAAAATGTGTTGTTTTATATTTTCTCATATTTTTATATGTGGATAAAAATAACTCCACCTTCCTCTGTTGGTAAAGTTTAAAATAAAACATTTTTAAAAAATGGCGCGCAGGACTAAAAGAAAATAAACAAAAGCTCTGCACAGTTATGAACTCGTGCTAAACTTGAGTGCTAAGCTTGAGTGCTAAGCTTGAGTGCTAAGCTTGAGTGCTAAGCTAGAGTGCTAAACTTGAGTAATAAGCTTGAGTGCTAAACGTGAGTGCTAAGATTGAGTGCTAAGCTTGAGTGCTAAGCTTGAGTGCTAAGCTAGAGTGCTAAACTTAAGTACTAAGCTTGAGTGCTAAACTTGAGTGCTAAGCTTAAGTGCTAAGCTTGAGTGCTAAGCTTGAGTGCTAAGCATGAGTGCTAAGCTTGAGTGCTAAGCTTGAGTGCTAAGCTTGAGATGCCGTAAATCTCTTTCCGTTATTTTCCGTCTTTTTATAAATATGTTTAAAAAAAAGTAATTAACTGAAGGTACTATAAGAGTTCGATGAATTGACCTGACTGGCTTAGAATGTGTAAAGTCAATTAGAATACGCAAGTGTGCAAGATTTCAAACCGATTGGGCTTCGAGAAATTGTTGTAGTAATGTTGTATTAATGAAACACTAATGCTGTAGTAATGTTGCATATTTAGCGTACCTCATTGTTTTGTTTTCCAAATACTTCCTACATCGTACCTTCATTTCCCCTTTACCTGGCCCGCAGGTGAAATAATTATCCGGTTTGATTTCCTCTTCTTCTTATTTCTTCAACGGTCTTTGTCTCACCCCCCCCCCCCCGCACACCACACCCATTGGTAAACAATTGTTCTAGATCAGTGGTTCTCAAACTTTTTTGACCCTTTTATAGTCAAAACTTGCCCACGGACCCCTTTTATAGTCAAAACTTGCCCACGAACCCCTTTTATAGTCAAAACTTGCCCACGGACCCCTTTTATAGTCAAAACTTGCCCACGGACCCCTTTTATAGTCAAAACTTGCCCACGGACCCCCAAGTGAAAAAGCTGCATAAATTCATGGTATGAAAATTATATATGAAAAAAAAACATTTTGTTGAAAAAGTATTTATTGAAATTATAATTTTCGTTTAAAATAAAAAATACAATGGCGTGGATGAACTTGATGAGATGATATGAGTTTATTTATGTCCAGCTCAAAGTTTGTGGATGATATGAGTATATTTATGTCCAGCTCAAAGTTTGTGGATGATATGAGTATATTTATGTCCAGCTCAAAGTTTGTGGATGATATGAGTATATTTATGTCCAGCTCAAAGTTTGTGGATGATATGAGTATATTTATGTCCAGCTCAAAGTTTGTGGATGATATGAGTATATTTATGTCCAGCTCAAAGTTTGTGGATGATATGAGTATATTTATGTCCAGCTCAAAGTTTGTGGATGATATGAGTATATTTATGTCCAGCTCAAAGTTTGTGGATGATATGAGTATATTTATGTCCAGCTCAAAGTTTGTGGATGATATGAGTATATTTATGTCCAGCTCAATGTTTGTAAGTAGTAACTGCAAACTCCCACGAGCATTAATTTCTGGTCGTTTTTTGTTGTTGTTTTGTGTGTGTGTATGAAGTTCATAATGGCACTGAATCAACGTTCTACCATATAGTAAGACGGAAAAGCAGTCAACAACTTCTGTACAATAACCCATAATGCAGGATATAAAATTGGGATCTGTTTTTGTAACCAGAATTTGTGGTACCCTTGTTTTAAGATTGGTTTAAATTCCTCTTTTGTGAATATTTTAATAAGCTGCTCCTGTATTAGTAAGGATTCGTCTGTGTCCAAGCGTGCAAGGGCTCTACGCCCGGTCGGGAATATCCAAGTGAAGAATGTCTTCCAATCTTTGGCTCAGGTCTGCATGAAGAACCGTTAAGTGTTGACAGTAAGCAAGCTGATCTTCAACTTTATTTTGCAATTTCGAAATATTTCGAATCTGAAAACATTATCCTCTTTCCAAGTTTTGTTTGCACAGAAAAAGTTTTGCCACCAACGCAGCCATTACGTTATAAGTTGTAATTCAATTTACTTTGTCACCTTGCAGGTTCAAATTAGTTTCGTTAAATTCGTCAAATGAATCACTCATAAAGGCTATATTAAATTGTGTCGCAAATCATTGTCTTTGCATTCCAGGAAATCCAACACTAAATCAAAGAGCGCAAATAATCGATTTAAACATGCACCTTTAGATAATCAACGTACTACTGTGTGAAGTAGTAAACGATTATAGTCTTCGTCATTTTTCTATCAAAGTTGAGAAAACAATATCTAATTTTAGACATTCCTTCTAATTTTATTAACTGCTTTAATGACATAATCTAGTGGTCATGCAAAAGTTCACTAAGATTTTTTGCGACCAAATGATGTCAATGAATGACACAATGCACTAAAAATACATTTGGTACAGCTTGTTTAAAGTATGACAGACAGCCTCGGTGTCTTCCTACCTTTGCCGGGGCACAGCCATTAGCAACAGAAATGGTATTAGTCAAGAGTAAAGCTTTTACATTGATCAACTCTTTTTAATTCAGTAAATAACATTTCATCGTTTGTTTTCAAACATTTAGCAAGAACAATTCTTGACAAAATGTTTCTTCTTTTACAAATCTTACATAAGCTAAAAGTAAAGCTTCGTTTCCTGGTATAGTGGACTCGTCAAGCTGTATAGAAAATTCAGAAGTTTTTAAGTAATAACATAAATAATTTTATACGGACTGAACCAATTCGTCAATTCTTCTTTGTACTATGTTATTACTTTGTGGAATTATTTTTTTAATGTCCAAAGTATATGGTATAAGCGTGTTTTCGGCCATCTGTCTCACACCGCGCCATACATAATATTAATTTAATTAGTGTGCGTTACTAGTTTATTTATTGTTTTTTAATTTTAATTTCCATAATAATAAAAATAGATCATAATTTTACTATTTTACATTTAACCTTTCGCGGACCCCCTAAAGTTGTTCAGGGACCCGCAAATGAAATTTTATTTTCCACGGACCCCCTGAATGATGCCAGGGACCCCTGGGGGTCCGTAGGGACCACTTTGGGAACCACTGTTCTAGATTATAGATATTATTAACTGACAGCTTAACATATATAGACACAATTGTTTTAACCAAGTACTACTCGTTTCCCAGACAGTTTGTTTGGGCACGTCAACATGTGGAGAGTGTGTGTGTGTGTGTGTGTGTTTTTGTGTTTGTGTGTGTTTTTGTGTTTGTGTGTGTTTTTGTGTTTTTGTGTTTGTGTGTATGTTTTTGTGTTTTTGTGTTTGTGTTTGTGAGTATGTATGTGTGTGTATGTGTGTATGTTTTTGTGTATGTGTGTGTGTGTGTGTGTTTGTGAGTGTGTATGTGTGTATTTGGGTGGGGGGCCCAGTCAACAAGTGCCTGCTGGGAGCCCCTATAGCATCGGATTTGATAGGATTTTAAAGTAAGGGGTGAAGGGGAGGGGGCCGCTATAGTAGTCATGGCCACCTATTAATTTGACCTATTAATTTGACCTATTAATTTGACCTATTAATTTGACCTATTAATTTGACCTAACCCTAAAAAAAAAAAACAGTTTAGTATGAAACACAAAAGAAAAAATATATATATTTCAAAAACGTATAGTTTTCCTGAAGTATGACATCACAGCGCAGTACTATGGGAGTAACTTCACCCACCTAAACAAATTGGTTTTTTTTTTTATTTTTATTATCATAACTTAAATTGTTTTGAATATTTGTTTTTATTTTAAAATCCGGAACTCCAGGTATGTATATATCCAGACAACCAAAACAACCAGAACAACAACAAGGACAACACCCCACTGACCTAGTTAACGACTACAAGGCTTGAGGCGACATGAACGAAAACAAAATTGAGTGGAGGGGTGGGGGGGGGTAACAGCGGGGGGGGGGGAGGAGGGTAGTTGTGGCCCTTCTGACAAAAGTTTTTGGGTTGGGGGGGGCGGCGGGGGGTGGAGGGGATCTTCTACACTTATAATGGCACCAGTTTTCATGCATGTTATTTTTATTTTATTTTGATCTATTAAGTTGTTGACGGTTAGTAAATAACTATATTTACATGAAGTGAATACATGATAATAATTCTTATAACTGTGATTGGGAGGGGGTGGGGCAGTGGCGCCGGGAGCCAACACGGGCCCCCAGGGCAGGACATCATTGCGGGCCCCTTAATAAACAATATAAGTCGTGAAAGAATTGACATGGTCGGGGCGGCCGGACCCCCCTTACAGATGCGGGCCCCCTGACAATGACCCCCCTTGCCCCCCCTCTCGGCGTGCCTGGGGATTCAAAAATAGTGCGACGTCATCGATAAAAAACACGCATTTAAATGATAAATACCTTTCAGTTTTTAAAACAGAACGAGAGTATGTCCGAAATTGAGTTACAGGATTTAGCCGACGCACGCGATCAAATAAACACACAGAAATGATGTGGAAGTTAATTAAAAGCTCATCAAACAAGACGGGGTTTTAAAAAAAAAGCAGAATATATTGTTTTAAGGATTTAAATTAACGTAATTAATTCATAATTTGTTTTATGAGAAAAGAGAAATAAAAAAAAAGTTTAGCAGAGCGTGGTTTCGATCCACGGACCTCTGGGTTATGGGCCCAGCACGCTTCCACTGCGCCACTCTGCTGTGAATAAGTATATAGAGAAAGAAATAATAATACAATTGGTTGTAACTGAGATAAAGAGTATGTTCAGATGACAGATGTACCGCTGCACTGGTAAACGTCACCGGTAGAGTTAAAAAAAAAAAAGAAACAGGACATGTATAAACTTATCCGAGTGTGAAGTCATTACTGTAACAGACTAACAGACTAACAGACTAGTAGACCCAGTTTTTTTCCGCAACATTGAATCCACAGCGGCGGTAACTCTAGGTAGTTAATAAAATAAAGGGCGGTTATTTTCACCAATTTGAAAAGTGGGTCACATCGTGTAAGCACTTCAATACCCCTACCCCCCACTCCCTGCGCCAAACCTATTTTCCCCCTAACCCTCCACGATTTTTTTTATTAACTCTAACTGGATTTTATGTTTAGCATCTTTAAAGAGCATTTAGCGGTTCTCAAAAAATGAAATGGTTAGATCATTTCGTGATTTATTGATTCCCCCCCCCCCCTGATTGTATTACAACGGAACATTTTATTTATAAAACGTCTCTTCACTTGACTGCATGTTATATTCTCATGTCGAGATAGATGTTTTCAGTGGCGCAACCAGGGGTGGGGGGAGGGGCAGGGGGGCTTGAGCTTCCTCCCCCCCCAGACCAAATCATCAATACATATTTTACTATATAAAGTTACTAAAAAGACTGTCAAACTGTCTTTTTTCTATATGTGAGGCCTTCCCCCCCCCCAGGATATTTTGCTGGTTGCGCCACTGGAAATAGAAAGATCACATTGCACAATTTCAAACAAACATACAACAGCTAAAGAATAAAAGGGGTGGGGGGGGGAATATATATCCAGAACCGCAGATAGAATATCTGGTGGAGGGTTGGGGGGCGGGATGGGAATGGCTCAGGCCCGTAGCGTGTGGGGAGGAGGCCAGGGAGCCGCCCACTCCCTGCGTTTTGTCTGCCCCCCCCCCTCTGCTTATTTGTTCTACTTAGTCAAATGTATTACCTGCCCCCCCCCCCTGCTATTGCTTGCCAGGCCCCTGCTGTAGAATGCCAGGCCCCTGCTGTAGAATTTTCACACTACGGGGCTGGGTGGACTAAACCAACTTTTTCAACAACCCCCCACCCGCCGTCCTCCCTAGGCGGCCTTCCTTTGGTCAAACATTTTGTTGATGCCTCGCTAAGGATTACGTTTCCTTAGTAACGGTGGTGTTGAATAAAAGATAATATTTTAAAAAATTCCATTTTATTTTCATATGTTTTATTTGAATAATTGAATTGTTCCTTTTTTTTTTTTTGTTTGGTCGTGTGTGTGAACATATCTATCCACAAATCCAAATTGGTTTACATTATTTTTTTTTTCACATATTACGTAGTGCACACAATTCTATGACGCAATCAATTGAATTCGAAATCGCTCATGCAAATGGAGGAGCAAGCTTTCGTGTTAAAAACAATTAAATAAACATGTAGCTCAGACGTTGGCAAAAAATGTAAGGCCCGTGAATTTTTGAGAATATACTTTTGTATGTGTGTTTGTGTGTGCGTGTGTGTGAGAGGGAGAGAGAGAGAGTTGTGTGATTGTGTGTGTGCGTGTGCGTGTGCGTGCAGAAATGCTCTTATGAACAGTCAGACTATGGGTGTTACAAGTCCCCCCCAACCCACCTCACCGGGGCCCGTCACTGTGTAGATTCGTATCCAAATTTATTTTATCAGGATATGTATCATATCACTGTTATAATCTTATAATCGATGGATTGGTTGATTGATTGATGGATTGATTCGTTGATTGATGGATTGATTCGTTGATTGATGGATTGATGGATGGATGCACGATTCATTGATTGATTGATTGATGTATTGATTTATTGATTGATTGATGGATTGATTAATGGATGGATGGATTGATGAATTGATGGATTGATTGATGTATTGATTGATTGATTGCTTAATTGATGTATTGATTGATTGGTGGATAGATGGATTGATTGATTGATGGCTTGATTGATTGATGGGTTGATTGATTGATTGATGGATGTATTGATTGATTGATGGATTGATTGATGGATTGATTGATTGATTGATGGATTGATTGATTAATTGATTGATTGATGGATGGATTGATTAAGTAAATACAATTTAGTTCAACAAGAGGAACCGGGCCTAGAAAATTTCCCTGATAATTAAACATACATTGAGACACACCACACAGACTATTAAGGCACATACATGCACCATGGCAGTGGGTGGCGAACCTATGGCACGCGTGCCACAGTTGGCACACAGGGGGCCTTATCAGTCGGCACGCGCTGAAAAAATATTCTTTCCTTTTCATTTTAATTGGATTGTTGGCACTTCGCTAAAAAAAATAAATGTTTTTTTTTTTTTGGTGGTTGCATTTCGGGC
Organism: Bulinus truncatus; assembly: GCA_021962125.1. NCBI lineage: Eukaryota > Metazoa > Mollusca > Gastropoda > Planorbidae > Bulinus > Bulinus truncatus. The sequence goes on along the minus strand of JAGDYQ010000107.1, from coordinate 1,319,718 downwards.
ACGCGGCCCTTAAAAAAAGGTTCGCCACCATTGCGCTATAGGGGTCACGTCCAACTTGTCCGTTGTGGTAGCACCCGTCCTCAGCACTGGCGCAGCCAACGGCTGTCAGAAAAAGGAAGACTATTACCAGTTTGTTCATCTTTTGGCCTAAACACAAATAACACAAGTTCAACACTATAGGCCTAATTTAATAAACTAATTATACATAAAATGCATAATAATTATATAAATAATAGCGATTTGGGCTCTGCGTTATATCGAAAGTAAAGAATTAATACAACAGTATTCCAGTTTAAAATACAATTAAGAAAAAAATCGGATCTGCCCGAAACCAAAAAAATAACCAAGCATGCCGATCAAGCCTAAGGGGATATAACTCTATGCAACGATTTTGCAAGGGTACAGCTAGTAAATATAAAATACACAATCACACAATATTCCGCCAGGGAGTTAACTCGTATACAACTTTTGCCCATTCAGCTATACGAGTTGCCTCTCTTATAATACCCCCATAAAGTTATTTCTGGCCACAAGTTGAGTACGGTCATTCTGATGCACGTTTGTGGAAAACTAGCGCACTTTACAGCTATAAAATTAGCACACTTTACAGCTATAAAATTAGCGCACTTTACAGCTATAAAATTAGCGCACTTTACAGCTATAAAATTAGCGCACTTTACAGCTATAAAATTAGCGCACTTTACAGCTATAAAATTAGCACACTTTACAGCTATAAAATTAGCGCGATTTAGAGCTATAAAATTAGCACACTTTACAGCTATAAAATTAGCACACTTTACAGCTATAAAATTAGCACACTTTACAGCTATAAAATTAGCACACTTTACAGCTATACAATTAGCGCACTTTACAGCTATAAAATTAGCGCACTTTACAGCTATAAAATTAGCACACTTTACAGCTATAAAATTAGCGCGATTTAGAGCTATAAAATTAGCACACTTTACAGCTATAAAATTAGCGCACTTTACAGCTATAAAATTAGCACACTTTACAGCTATAAAATTAGCGCACTTTACAGCTATAAAATTAGCGCACTTTACAGCTATAAAATTAGCGCACTTTACAGCTATAAAATTAGCACACTTTACAGCTATAAAATTAGCGCGATTTAGAGCCATAAAATTAGCACACTTTACAGCTATAAAATTAGCGCACTTTACAGCTATAAAATTAGCACACATTACAGCAATAAAATTAGCGCGATTTATAGCTATAAAATTAGCACACTTTACAGCTATAAAATTAGCACACTTTACAGCTATAAAATTAGCACACTTTACAGCTATACAATTAGCGCACTTTACAGCTATAGAATTAGCACACTTTACAGCTATAAAATTATCATTAACTCATGCAAAAATGAACGAAATTTACAAACAAAAAAATGTATATTTATGAAAGTTTTGACCTACCTGGTTTTACATGTGTTTTTAATTGAATTACTAAAATATTTCAGTCACATGACTTCACGGGATGACTTACCTGATTTTATTCCTGTCGGTACGTTTGGTCTAGTGCAGTTGGTTCTTTCTCCTTGTCGCGTTTAGTCTTGTTACGTTTCATAACATCGACTGGTTAGTGTTTTATATATAAAGTCCAATGAATGAGTCATGAAATTACAGATGCGGCTTCAAAGGCGGTCGCCCCGAGCGCCCACCTGTGGCCCAGACTTTCGATAGGGTGTCCCGATGTAATCTCAACTTTACACACTTTATATTTATTAATACCAGGATCAATTAGTATTCCAACCCCCCCCCCCCCAAATCTCTCCTTTTTTTTTTTTGAAGGGCCTGGGTGGAAGGGGGTCTCATATTTTCTTCTGGGCCCGGGGCCTCGAGCTACCTTATTCCGCCCCTGACGAGATGGCGGAGCCAGCAGTTTTTTTTTTTTTTAAATCGCCCTCTTGACTATTTAATGCGCAATTACCACGTGACGTAGTCAATGTGCGAGCCAATCAAAACGTCACAAATGATTAAGTAATGAGATGTGCACGATATGCTGACATCGAACTTGGGAAATATGTTAATCAGCGCTACGCAAATAAATTGTTTCATTATCCAGACAAAAAATGTGGCGAAAACTTCTGCATTATTTACCTCAGAGCCTGTCTCGTGTTTTTGAGTCCTAAGGGGGGTCACTATGCGGAGGTACTTTTTGGGGCCCTATGCAAAGGTATTATTGGGGTCACCATGCAAAGGTATTATTGGGGTCACCATGCAAAGGTATTATTTGGGGTCACCATGCAAAGGTATTATTTGGGGTCACCATGCAAAGGTATTATTGGGGTCACCATGCAAAGGTATTATTGGGGTCACCATGCAAAGGTATTATTGGGGTCACCATGCAAAGGTATTATTTGGGGTCACCATGCAAAGGTATTATTTGGGGTCACCATGCAATGGTATTATTGGGGTCACCATGCAAAGGTACTGTTGGGGTCACTATCCAAAGATACTATTGGGGGTCACTATGCAAAGGTACTATTGGGGTCACCATGCAAAGGTACTATTGGGGTCACTATCCAAAGATACTATTGGGGGTCACTATGCAAAGGTACTATTGGGGTCACTATGCAAAGGTTTTTTTTTCGGGGTCCTTATGCAAAGATGCTTTTGGGTGGTGTCCTATGTAAAGTTACAATTGGGCGCCTTAGGAAAAAAAAAAGCCGTAAAAGTCCCCCGGTAGAAAATGTTGGGCCCCCTGATAAACTTTGAAATCTTGAGCCCCCCCCCTCCCACATTTTGACCCTCAACTTTCAAAATCATTTCATCTATCTGAAAGTCAATGAACATAAACGACCCCGACTTCTGGGCGGGGCGGGTGGAAAGGGAGGGGGAGTGGCGCGGCGCTCAAGACTGTGGCCGTAGAGATCCCGATCCAATTTTTAAAAAATTGGATTCTACAATGAATTAAAAATAATAAAAGTCTGAAAATTCAAAAGGGGGTGGGGGTGAGGTAGGGTGTGTGTGTGGGGGTATAAATTATGTGCGCACAACAACAAAGCAAAACAAACAAAAAAAAACGAACAAAGTGACTGTGTTGGTACAAGTTTGAGAACCCGCTAATGTATATTGCAGATTAAATAAAAATGGATATAGAACACTTGATAACTACAGCAGTCAACACATTCTCGTGCCTCCCCCCCCCCCCCCACCTTTACCTCGTAAAAAATGTATATGTTAATATGTTGTTATTTAAAAGTGCACACATTATCTGAAGCCATCTATCCATCTACCCAATAACAGATGTTGACTTGTTCGAAAACGAAAAAAAAAATGTATTCTCCGGTTTGACATTCTAGCAGGCCCGCTTAGCTCAAATCAGGCCCCGTCTTGGGGGGGGGTGGTCAGAAGGCTTCCAATTATTAGAGACCCCCCCCCCCAAGATTTGCAAGCGACGATCTTAAGATCTAAATATACCTTTACCTACCCCCCCCCAACACTACCCATCAATAGCATGCGCTTAGGGCCCGTGTGTCTCATTCCTTAGGGCCCGTGTGCCTCATTCCTCAGGCCCCGTGTGCCTCATTCCTTAGGGTCCGTGTGTCTCATTCCTTAGGGCCCGTGTGTCTCTTTCCTTAGGGCCCGTGTGTCTCATTCCTTAGGGCCCGTGTGTCTCATTCCTTAGGGCCCGTGTGCCTCATTCCTCAGGCCCCGTGTGCCTCATTCCTTAGGGCCCGTGTGTCTCATTCCTTAGGCTTAGGCCACGTATGAGCGTAACTAAGATATGTATGTATTTATTCCTTCACAGCTGATACATTTAGATCAATAGTTCGCGGGCCACAAAGGGTTCTGAAATTTAAGAGAAGGCCCGCAAAGAGCTAAATTTTTTTTTGAATTTCTTTTTCTTCCGATTTCTCCTAAAACATCAAAATTATGAATTAATGACGTTAATTCGGCAAAATTGCATTGAATACTAATAAGACAAATAATCTGTTCATTTTCCCCGTCTTATTTAAAAAGCTTTTAATTAACTTCACATTTATGTATTTTTTATTGAGTTTTTTAGTCACTTTTAGTCACTTTTAGTCCCTTTTAGTCCCTTTTAGTCACTTTTAGTCACTTTTAGTCACTTTTAGTCCCTTTTAGTCACTTTTAGTCACTTTTAGTCACTTTTATGTGATAATAAAAACTGAAATTGATACATTGAGACAATTCAAATATTTTTAGCCGAATTATCATTGGGGGTGGGGAGGGGGGTGGGAATACAGGTGTCATCGTGAATTGCGACGAGCAAAAGTTGGAACACCACTGCATGATTGGTTTATCCTGTAATATTAGCAGATACGTGGGGCATGTTTGTTTAATGTAAAAAGACAATTTCAAATGTTATTTATAACGTAAGCATTTTTATATGGCGGCCGAAAATCGTACAATCTCTTCCAACATTTTCTTATACAAGATTTCATTTTTTTTTAAACAAAGAGAGGGCTTGGCATAAATTATAATGTTGTAATAGCATTTTATTGACAAGGGCGTAATAGGGGGGTGGGGGAGGGACGATAATATTGACAGCTGGATGTCCCCCGATATTTTTCTAACGTGATACGACCCTGATATTTGAACCCCAATATCAAAGAGCTGTCAAAGAACTGTCAACGTCAAAGAACTGTCAACGTCAAAGAACTGTCAACGTCAAACAACTGTCAAAGAACTGTCAACGTCAAAGAACTGTCAACGTCAAAGAACTGTCAACGTCAAAGAACTGTCAACGTCAAAGAACTGTCAACGTCAAAGAACTGTCAAAGAACTGTCAACGTCAAAGAACTGTCAACGTCAAAGAACTGTCAAAGAACTGTCAACGTCAAAGAACTGTCAACGTCAAAGAACTGTCAACGTCAAAGAACTGTCAACGTCAAAGAACTGTCAACGTCAAACAACTGTCAACGTCAAACAACTGTCAACGTCAAACAACTGTCAACGTCAAAGAACTGTCAAAGAACTGTCAACGTCAAAGAACTGTCAACGTCAAAGAACTGTCAACGTCAAAGAACTGTCAACGTCAAAGAACTGTCAACGTCAAAGAAATGTCAAAGAACTGTCGACGTCAAAGAAATGTGAATGTTTATGACAGGGATAGGAGGGTCAGTTCAGAGAGTAGTGCAGCATAGATTACACAGACAGACGGACGGATAGACAGTCAGAGAGATAGATAAATAGATAGATAGATAGATAGATTAGATAGATTAGATAGATAGATAGATAGATAGATAGATAGATAGATAGATAGATAGATAGATAGATAGATAGATAGATAGATAGATAGATAGATAGATAGATAGATAGATAGATAGATAGATAGATAGATAGATAGATAGATAGATAGACAGACAGACAGACAGACAGACAGACAGACAGACTGACTGACAGACAGGCAGGCGGGCAGGCAGGCAGACAGACAGACAGACAGACGGACAGATAGTCACTTGTTAGGTTATATAGATAGTTCGATTGATTTATTTATTTATTGATTGATTGTTAGAAAACGTAAAAAAAAAAGGTCGACGGTCAGTTCCGTGGCTCATCAGGACTCGTCCGACCCATCGTCGTCATCCGCGCCCACGTTGAAGGCGTTGATGTAGTCGATGGCGTACAGGAACGTCTCCAGGGTGGCGTTCAGCAGGATGTTGAAGATGGCCATGCCCAGCAGGCCGTAGATGGCCGTGAACAGGAGCATGTGCTCCTCCGGGAGGATGTCCCCGAAGCCCGTGGTGGAGAGCGTGACGTAGATGAAGTACACCCAGTTCTGGATCTGGGACTCCTTGTCCAGGGAGAAGTGGTGGTACACGAAGGAGCCGGCCAGGATGTACATGATGACGAACAGGTACAGGACCGACAGCGGCAGGTTGTTCTCGCCGCTCTTGCCGCCGCCGGCGCCGGTGGACTTGTCCTTGCCCCCGGAGTCCGCGTCGTCCTCGGAGTACATGGAGAAGTCGTCGCTGACCTCGGACATGGAGGCGACGGACGCCGCGTCGTCGTCGTCGATGTCGTCGAAGAAGTCTTTGAAGTTGACGTTGTGGTCAGCTGTCCGATTCTCGTTGTGGTCAGCTCTCCGAGTCTCGTTGGGGCTAGCTCTCCGATTCTCGTTGTGGTCAGCTCTCCGATTCTCGTTGTGGTCAGTTGTCCTATTATCACAGTGGTTAGTTTTCCGATTCTCACAGTGGTTAGTTTTCCGATTCTCATTGTGGTCATTTCTCCTATTCTTGCTGTGGTCAGTTCTCTTATTCTCGTTCTGGTCAGCTCTCTCATTCAGAGCCCTACTTAGGTAGGAAGTTGGATTAAGATTCACATTGTGGTCAGTTTTGGGTTTCATATTGTAATATGTACTCTGATTTATGATGTGGTCAGTTTTCCTTTCCCCTTTGTGGTCACTTCTCTGTTTGCTCATGTGTTCAATTATAAGACACATATTGTTATTAGACCCATGACCAGTTTTCAGAATCACTCTGATTATCTCTGCGGTCAGTTACCTTATTATCTCTTTGGTCAGTCATCTGATTATCCCTGCGGCCAGTCATCTGATTATCTCTGTGGTCAGTCATCTGATTATCTCTGTGGTCAGTCACCTGATTATCCCTGCGGTCAGTTTTCATAAATACACCACAGTCAGCTGCTTGTCTCATGTTGTAGTCACGTATATGATTCACATTGTGGTGATATCTGTGATTGTCATTATGGTCATTTCTGTGACCCACATTGCTGTCCGGCATCTGACTCCCGCATGGCTTTGACACATGGCTGACATTCCGTTTACCAACGGCTGATTGGACTGTTCCACATGAATGAACTCTTCCTTGCCCACTCAACGTCTCCCTGCTGTGGTTGTTACCGCCTGCCTCTTTCGCTCTATCAGTTTCAACGTTTCTGGCGTAGGGACTCATTTTCGCGTGTAGGGACACAAAGCCTGAGCACCCCGTCCCATTCACACCCGAGACGCTGCCAGATTCATCCGCCCGTTCGCCAATTTTTCCATTCATAATACGAAACGACCCAGATAATAACCCCTTCCTTCTCATTCCGCCGCTAGCTCGCTTTTCATTGGTTGCGCCCTGTTGATGGTTGTTCCCATTCATAGAATTTGTACACACATCAACACCGGGCCAATGCCCATCGCCCACGCATCTGGTGAGGTCATCTTGATCCCGGAAACGCCTGTCACTTAACGCTTCACCAGTTTCTGGCCCACAACCACTGGCCGGTGACCTATAACCCTTCCGCTTAGCATCTCCTTTTCCACCGTTAATCGAATCATCTGACCTCACGACGTCATCCAGTTTCTGACCGTTGAAGCGCAGGACATCAATAGTCTTAAATTTATCAATTTTCCTTCCAGCGACTGTTGCACTGTCTCCATGCTCCGTCCCAGGTTTTTCACGGCGGATACAACCATCGCGGTAAAATTTCCTCTCTTCTTCCTGGCTGTCGAAATTCTCAGAATTTCTATGTTTTATTTTGCCCCTATGTCTGGGTTGACCAGGGCGATGTATCAGGAGTTGATGCCTTACCACGTCGGAATTGTCAGACTTCCGGTTGTCCCCATCGCCGCAACAGCTCCCGGTTTCGACAACGAGGCTGCCCGCGACACTCCGGCTACTGCTGGTGGTACGGCTGCCCTTATAATTCTCTCCGCTAACCGATCCCCGCTCCGATTTCCCCGCGGCGCCTCTCATGCTCCGGGGGCCCGCCGAGCGACTCTCTCTGTCACTGGGAGCGCCGTGTTTGATTGTTGAAAGGCTCCCATCGCCATAGCATCTGACGTCAGAGGACCTCCCCCTGGTGTCCGCCCTCTTGAGACGGCCCTTATCAACCACAGCCTTCCCGTCCCCGCCCCCACCGGGCACCAGATCCTGTTGTTCCACTTCAAAAACTTTTCTGAAAATGAGCGCCAATTTCTTGGTTCTTTGATCTAGGTTTGAATCAAACTCTTTATCAACCGCATTGCGAACTTTCGAACCTTCCGAAACATTTAGAGCAGTCAGATGGTCCACAGGACTTGAAGTATCCCTACATTCAAAACCATCTCTTACTGGAGTAAAGCTGTTATCTTTCGAACGGCTGATTACATTCAAGGGAGTTAATGCATGGGCTCCTTCGCGGGCGGTGTCATTGATTTCTGTGATTCTTTCCCTTGATATAGCATTCGTCAGGCGAGGTTTGACCTCAGTTTGTTGTAAACCGGAAATATTTTCTCGAGAAACCATCTCGCGGATCGTGCGGCTGTCTGATCGCAATTCTGTCGCGTCTTCAGAGATTTTGTTGAGTGAATGAACGATAGTTCTAGCTATTGACCTTTCAGAGTTCTGTATCTTTGCCGGGTCATGGTGAGTCTCCGCCAATGTCTGTTTAGCCTCGATTTCAATCATTGGCGAAGTGTGCATCGGAGATTTTATATGAGGTGAAGACTTCCGTTTATCTTCCGAAACTGACGCCGCGATCCCTAAATTGTCGCAGGCACTGCAAGGCTGTATCTCGCTGTCCCCTTTCGGAACGTTTTCGCCGGATGTCTTGACCGAATTCGCTGCGGCGTTTTCGTCGACGAAAAATCTCGCGAAAGTCCTCCACGAGACCCCGACGAGCTCCGCGCACAGTTTGAACTCGGACAGCGTCATAGAGTTGAACTCGCTGACCAGCTGCAGGGCGTCATCGTAACTCAAGATTCTCCTGTGCGGCGTCATAGACTGCAGCGTGCGCTCTAAGTCAGACTCGTCCGTCTTCAGGGCCAAGTCCAGCAGGAAGTCGACGGTCGACTCCGTGCTCCGGAGATAGCTGGTCGTCCTTCGGACATCACCGGTCACTTGCTGGACTTTCCGGGCCAACCTTCGGCTGATTCTCAGACAATCCTCCCTTTCCAGTTCGGTGAGAGAGGTTTTATCGCGTGGGCGGTTCCAGTTCAACACGGCGCCGCTGGCGTTGCTTCCGCTCAGGTTTCTCTTCCGGTTTTCGTTGTCGTCCGAGTCGGTGTCCTCTTCTTCCTCCTCTTCCTTTTTCTTGAGGCCGAGCAGACGTGAGGCGACTTTGTAGATACTTTGAGAATTAAGATGGTGTAGATAGATACAAGTTAGCTTCAGCTCAACATGTAAAGAACTAATTTTGTAAATATAAGTAGCACTTTGTGGATAAACTAAAGACACAATTTCACTAATCACGTTAGGCCATATAGTCCACTTGTCTCTCTGTTGTATGCCGTTAAAAGAATAATCTTTAACAAAGCTGACACTTTTTACCTCCCATTGCTTGTTTGTTATGAATTAATCCCCTTGGTTTGGACTTATGCCACATCGAGTGACTTTGTATTGGGCGTAATGACATGTTGACCCTGTAAGGTCAAGCTGATGACGTGACCAGCCTGAAAGTTAACTAAGGTGTGTCAGCCGCATACCCGAGGGTGGAGACAGTGGGTAAGGACAGACCACTGTGATGGTCGGGTAACTTGCAGACCCCGAAAAAGATCACACAGTTAGTCCAAGACTGACCTAGGAGATAAAAGGTTGTCTGTCCCTAAGTTGTCCACACATGAAGCAATAGTTTATTTTTAATGAAAATGTTTTTTGTTAGAAACATGGACAGGTTTTTGATCAATCAATTATTTGTGCCATTCAACTAATAACTGGATGCTTCAAATGTATATGCCTGTTTGTTCCAATGTTACGTTGATAGATGCGTAATTTCATTCTGACTCGCTAGCCCCGTGACGTACCTAAGACGTCAGTGAGATGCGGGGTACGATAGACAGGTTACAAATTTCTTGGACAGTTTCAGCTGATGGTTTTTAGATGTTGTTCGTTAGTTATAACAGCTTTATGATGTGTTCGTTTATAGCATGCATTGTAGGTAGATAGTTGAGGTCGACAGATGTGTAGATCGACAGACAGACAGACAGACAGACAGACAGACAGACAGACAGACAGACAGACAGACAGACAGACAGACAGACAGACAGACAGACAGACAGACAGACAGATAGATAGATAGATAGATAGATAGATAGATAGATAGATAGATAGATAGATAGATAGATAGATAGATAGATAGATAGATAGATGGATGGATGGATGGATGGATGGATGGATGGATGGATGGATGGATGGATGGATGGACGGATGGATGGATGGATGGACGGACGGACGGACGGACGGACGGACGGACGGACGGACGGACGGACGGACGGACAGACAGACAGACAGACAGACAGACAGACAGACAGACAGACAGACAGACAGACAGACAGATAGATAGATAGATAGATAGATAGATAGATAGATAGATAGATAGATAGATAGATAGATAGATAGATAGATAGATAGATAGATAGATAGATAGATAGATAGATAGATGAACATGAGCATGTGGGGGCGGGACATGTATGTAGATAGCTGCGCACATCATCATTAAGGTAGGCGTGCAACGGGAATCAGATAAACAGGGCTCAGGTGTAGATGAAGGGAGATAATACAAGAGTGTGTAAATGAGAGCAAAAGGTATGTGTGACCTGTTACCCGTGAATCAGCTTCCAGAGTTTCAAGTTGAAGGCGGCCACCATGTTGCCCGTGTCTGTACTGAGGGCAAACAGTAGGGGTATACCAAATATACCGTAGACTATGGTCACCATCTTACCGTTGTCTGTCCCAGGGACAATGTTACCCCAGCCTGGATGGATAATGTTACATTGAAATATGACTATCTATCTATCTGTCTGTCAATCTATCTATCTGTCTGTCTATCTATCTATCTATCTATCTATCTATCTATCTATCTATCTATCTATCTATCTATCTATCTATCTATCTATCTATCTATCTATCTATCTGTCTGTCTATCTATCTATCTATCTATCTATCTATCTATCTATCTGTCTGTCTATCTATCTATCTATCTATCTAACTATTTATCTATATTACCGTCTGTCTGTCTGTATATATGTCTGTCTGTCCTTCTATCTATCTATCTATCTATCTATCTATCTATCTATCTATCTATCTATCTATTTATCTATATATCTATATGTCTGTCTATCTGTCTGACTGTCTATCTTATCTGTCTGTCAGTCAATCTGTATATCTATCTATATGTCTGTCTATCTATATATCTATCTATCATTCTTTACATATCTATCTAATCTATTTATCTATCTGCCTGTTTTCCTATCCATCTGGCTGGTTGTCTGTCAATCTATCTATCTATCTATCTATCTATCTATCTATCTATCTATCTAACTAACTATTTATCTATATGACCGTCTGTCTGTCTGTATATATGTATGTCTGTCCTTCTATCTATCTATCTATCTATATATATATATATATATATATATATATATATATATGTCTGTCTATCTGTCTGACTGTCTATCTTATCTGTCTGTCAGTCAATCTGTATATCTATCTATATGTCTATCTATATATCTATCTATCATTCTCTACATATCTATCTATCTATTTATCTATCTGCCTGTTTTCCTATCCATCTGGCTGGTTGTCTGTCAATCTATCTTTCTATCGTTCTGGTTATCCATCGATCAAACCATATTTAAACCAAACCATTTATCCAAAGGCAGTGGCTACGGTTCGGTCCGACCGAACCCGTATTTTTTTTACTTAGGGTACCAGCCATAGATAATATTGCTCCACACCCTAACTCTAACCCTATCTCTAACCCTATCCCTAACCCTATCCCTAACCCTATCTCTAACCCTATCCCTAACCCTATCCCTAACCCTAATCCTGAAAAAAAAAATTCTGAAAAAAAAATAAATTATGTTGTTATATAGTTCAGTGCAGCGACTCGGCCGCTATGCAATAATAAGTAAGGCTGGTACCCGAAAAAAAAAATACGCGTTCGGTCGGACTGAACCGTAGCCACTGCGTTATCCAAAATGTCTGTATGACTACTTATCTGCCGATATCTATCTATCTATCTGTCTGTCTTTACAACTGCTGCAAACATTTATCTCCTCTATATATTTGGGCCGCAGCGACTTATTGGACAGCCGCTGTTGGCTGTTTTATTTGTTCCCTTGTTGGTTTTAGTTTTTCTCTAAGCTCTAAGCTTTTTACTTTTTTCTAAAAAAAAAAAAAGTGTGCGTGTTTCGTTTCCCTACGTCAGTAAATATTTAAAGGGGCTGGGTGGAAGGGGGGGGGCTGTTAAAATGTAAAATGTTAAAATGTTCTTTCACCTATGGTGGTGATGACAGAGTAGCTGTAGATGATGGCGCCCAGCGGCGTCCACAGCTTGGTCTGACCGGTGGCGTTGCTGCCGGACTCGTCGTTGATGTTCAGCACGGCCCTCTTCCTGTAGAAGTCCGCTGAATGGAAAAACCGGACATTTGGAAAAACCGGACATTTGGAAAGACTGGACATTTGGAAAGACTGGGCATTTGGAAAGACTGGGCATTTGGGAAGACTGGACATTTGGAAAGACTGGACATTTGGAAAGACTGGACATTTGGAAAGACTGGGCATTTGGAAAGACTGGACATTTGGAAAGACTGGACATTTGGAAAGACTGGGCATTTGGGAAGACTGGACATTTGGAAAGACTGGACATTTGGAAAGACTGGACATTTGGAATTTGAAATACATGTTTTTTTTTTGTTTAGGCTCATCGCCAGGTTTATAACTGACTGTCTCGGATCATTCAAGCGATAAGTAGGGCGCTGGGGTGATGGGGGAGGGGCACTATGGTCAGTCTACAGTGACCAGACGATGCAGTGTATTTGTGGACGGTGGGGGGGGGTGGGTGGAGTGAATAGGTTAGTGGTGGGGGGAGGACGCCGTTTGTCGCCTGTCAGACAAGAAACAGAAATATAGGACACGTTTGCTAACCATTGGAATAGAGAGGTAAACAGTGGATTTTTTTCCTCTCCCACAGACACACCCCTTTCATCTCCTCAGATTCGGTTGTGAGACCAACAGGTAGCGGCTCGGTGGCACAAAGGTCGATGTCCCGATCGCCACCGTGCAGGGTGCGGGTTTGAATCCCAGCGACTCCTGTTTCCCCACGTATACCCGATCCTTACTTAAATGTTGTTTACGTTTGTTTGTTTGTTTTTTAAAGGTTCGGCTATTATTTTTCATTCACTTTAGATCGGTTGTCGTAAAAGGGGCCCCCAACACACCGGTTTGCCCCTGGGTGGGGGGAAGGGGAGATAGGGCTATTTAACTGGCACTGAATCCTGCAACTTAACATCCGGGCAAACTACTTTTTTTTTTAATATATTTTTTTAATTATCATATTAATTCGCCGGACCCCTTGACCCCGCCGTACGCATAAACCTGATTGATTCTTGACACACTGAATTCTTCACTCGCTGGACTCTTGACCCACATGACCAAAAGCCATGCCGGACGTTTGATCAGATGGACTTTTGGCCCACCGGACCCACAGACCTGTCGGACTCTTGATCCACCGGACCCATAAGTCTGCTGGGCTCTCGACCCACTGTACTCTTGACCCACTGCTATTGGCCCACCGGACACATACACATGTCGGACTCTTGACCAGCTGGATTCTGGACCCATAGACCTGCTGGACCCCTTGACCCACTGTACTCTTGACCCACTGGGCTATTGGCCCACCGGACACATAGACCTGTCGGACTCTTGACCAGCTGAACCCTGGACCCACCGGACCCATAGACCGGTCGGACCCCTAGATCTGCTTGACTCTTGACCCACTGGACACTTGACCCACTGGACTCTTGACCCACTGGACTCCCCTTACCAAGTTTCTCCTCGTACTGCGCCAAATAAATGCTGGCGTTTTTCTTCAGGTCGCTGCTGCTGTCTTTAGCCGTGGTGGTGTCAGTGGGAGCCGCCTTGGCCGCCTTCTCCAGGGCGTCCAGCTGTTGGATGAGGGTGATCCTCCGGTCAGCCAGGTCACTGACCAGCTGGGCCTCGTGTGGAGACTCCAGCCTGTGGGGAAACAGAATATATATTTATAGCCCAACACAAACGTCATTTAAAAAAAAACACTTACAAGCGCCCTCTCCCACATACAAACGTCAACAAACGTCAACAATTACAATCGCTCCCCAAATAAACGTAACACGGTACCAGGAAGGGGGGGAAGGTCAAGAGACCGCCACCCACCCTCCTCCCCCTCCCCACCCACCGCCCCTCCCTCCCACTTGGTGCCCCACTATCTCCAGTCTACTCACACATAGAAGACGTAGGACCCGAACAGCAGGTAGCCCAGGTTCAGGAGGAACAGGCCGGTCGTCGAGGTAATGATCTGGATGATGAGGCCAATGAAGCCCCTGACCACGTCCACCATCTTTGGTTAGTGTGTCTTGGTCAGTATGTGTGTCTTTCTTGTTTCAGTGTCAGTCCTTGTGACACTTGCTGGTTGGGACGCTGGAATAGATTGTATCCAGACGCCGTAAGTCTCAACAGAAATACATGTAATGCTAAAGAAAATCAGAATTTGTCTCCTGGGCCTGTATTTAAGTTCCAACGTAAGTTCTAAACTGGCACCAAAAATATATTTTTTTTTTAATTTAAAGGCTTATACAATGGACTTAGATGAGAAAAGATTAAACTATAGCTTAACATTTTACCCCAACTAGTTTTATAATTTATTTTATCATTATAAATACCTAAAGAAAAAAGAATAAACTACATTTAATGTTTAACATAATTAGAAAAGAATATTTTTTATTCAAAACTTACACTTCTGCATGGAAACTTTGGTTTAAAAAAAATATCTGAGTACACAATAAAAAATATCATAGTTTTAACTTCCGCCCAATAATGACGTCATCAATTTAGCAGTTCAAGACTCTACAGTGGAAACACTTAGCAGGATTGACGCCAGCTAATCTTGGGCCCTTGGCCATCATTACCAAATGGAGGACCTTTAATCACACAAACACCATTGCGTATCACGTAAATGCCCCCCCCCTTTGCGTGTCTTTGGGTTGCACATATCACCTTCCGGCGGCCCTGCATGTAGAAGCCTTGAGGCCCGATCTAATTCACCAAACTTTTTTTTTTTTGGCCAAACATGCACTGACGCAAAATTAGAACACAGTTGAGATAACTCTCAATTTGTTCAACATAGTCTTAACATTTCGTTTATCTCCCTTTGCAAAAAAAAAAACCTTGCAAATTAAGGACCTGTAACAGAGCAAACATAAGTGGGTCCAAGGGCGAGTGTCTATTTTTCGTGACGTAGTTCTAGCGCAGGGGTGGGCGCACTTTTTGAGTCGCGGCCCACATTGGGTTTGCGAACTTGTGAGGCGAACCACACCAAGAGCAGATGGATGGCGTGTTGACATGTTCTGGTGTACATTCAATGTAAACGTCATAACGTTAAAGGCCAGTGCCGAACCAAATGTAGGGCCGCTAGCCGGATTAAACAGTCTGGAGTGTCAGATTTTGGCCGTCGTGGGTGGGTGTAAAGGTTTGAAGTTTGGGGTCTGACTGTTGTTACTGTTCGAATAGATATGGAGGCGCTGCTGTGGTAGCGGGTCGTTGACTTTACATTCAAACAACTTCAAATAAATACGCAAAACAGTGTGGCTGATTCCTGGTTTTATTTGTGGACGTAGACTTTAAAGTATTACATTAAATTTAAGACAAAGGCACATAATGAAGGCACATTTTCCAAGTCAAAATGAAACACATCCTACTAGTTTAAGATCTAAGAAGTAACTGCCTCTATCTCTAAGGCTTGTCTCTAAGCAACTCAAAAATGACGTCTAACTAGAAGTAACTACGTCACATAACAACATAAAAATTCATACTCTCTAAAGTCACTTAAAAAGTGTGATTAACACACATGCACAAACTAAATCAAACAATGTATATTTAATTCAACCCTAACTCCTTCACAGTGGGCTAGTGTCATACGAGGGGGATCTAAAACAAGCGTTTATTCAGGAAAAAAATATTATAAAAATATCCAAGTGAGGGGGTGTCACATGTCAAGGGGTGTCACAGGACAAATGGATGTCACAGGCCAACAGGCCAAGGGATGTCACAGGCCAAGGGGTGTCACAGGTCAACAGGCCAAGGGGTGTCACAGACCAAGGGGTGTCACAGGCCAAGGGGTGTCACAGGTCAACAGGTCAAGGGGTGTCACAGACCAAGGGGTGTCACAGACCAAGGGGTGTCACAGGTCAAGGGGTGTCACAGACCAAGGGGTGTCACAGACCAAGGGGTGTCACAGACCAAGGGGTGTCACAGACCAAGGGGTGTCACAGACCAAGGGGTGTCACAGACCAAGGGGTGTCACAGACCAAGGGGTGTCACAGGTCAAGGGGTGTCACAGACCAAGGGGTGTCACAGACCAAGGGGTGTCACAGGCCAAGGGGTGTCACAGACCAAGGGGTGTCACAGGCCAAGGGGTGTCACAGGTCAAGGGGTGTCACAGACCAAGGGGTGTCACAGACCAAGGGGTGTCACAGGCCAAGGGGTGTCACAGGCCAAGGGGTGGCACGGGCAAAAAGGTGTCACATCTATAGCCACTCCGGCAGAGCGAAACTGATTAATATATAACCTTAATTTGAGAGGTAAACAATGCATCGTACCTGCATGTCAAAGTTCAATGTAATGGAAATTGTTTCAACTGTGACCTTAACCTCTGTCAGCCCTAGGCTATGAAAACAAATGGGGATTTTTTTTTTGTGTGACAAAGTAATTAGTCAACTAGCCGACAATGTTAATTGAACAAAATCAAACTACGTTGCTGTGCCTGTTATTGTATAAATATGCGCATGTGTGATTTTGCGCTCCTGTGTGCGTGTTGTCATTGGTAGATGGACGCAGAATTGAAATATTTCACATGACACTTGTGCGAGAGTGTGAGCGAGTCGAGTCGGCCATGTTAGATGTCATCACGAAAAAAAAAGCTATTAATAGAGCTTTCATCAGTAGCTTACACACTACTTATTTTTGTTTTGTTTTAGTTTTTACTGCTAAGAACTGGAAGATTGAAAACATACGCCTGTACATGTATATAGAAACATAATTTTGGAGTCCGATCCAGTTTCCAGGTATAATCTTACCTTGTGTGAGAGAGACGCAACCTGGGCGCTGACTGGTGTTGATTTATACGCGGGGAGCAAACGAAGTATCCCCCCCGAAGTATCTTCATGAGAGCCGCCAAGATGTTCCGACATCTGCTAGCTGTTTTTATGTTGACGTACATTTTCATTGGTAAGACTGAACGTAGCATACATTAAAATTAAACAATTCAATATCAGTTGAACTGTACACATTTAAGTATATAGGTTAGGCATGAGTTTACATAGGTTAAGCATGACTTTATATAGGTCAGGCATGAGTTTATATAGGTTAGGTATTAGTTTATATAGGTTAAGCATGACTTTGTATAGGTCAGGCATGACTTTATATAGGTTAGGTATGGCTTTATATAATTTAGGCGATAGTTTGTATAGGGTAGGCATGAGTTTATCGTATTTGATTGTAGAAAAAACAATTAAATTTAAAAAACTAAATAAATAGCTAATGGTGTCAACATTCGTAATGTTCGAAAACCAAAGTAACATTTAATAAAAACAAAAGATTGTATTTTTTTCTTTCGTTGAACTTATGCACTCGCTCATGTTATGTATGAGCTGTTGATGTTCCGGTTAAAAATTCAATATTGTTTTTGTTACAAGGTTCTATTCTTAGCAGCAAAACAACTTGGGCCACCGGGAGAAAAGTCGGTGGCCCAGTGAGTCATAGACGTGTGGGCCCATAAAAAATTAATATGATACAAAATTATGAAATATAGAAAATTAAAAAAATTATAATTTAATACATAAATGCACTCTATAAAATAAATTGTCATAAATATTTATTGTTAAAAATAAATAAAGTATATTTCTACATAGTCACGTGAAGTTTCGTACCTCCCCCCCCTCCGGCCCTCCCCCTTCCAAAACCTGGGCATCATGGGATA